>JAKSZP010017260.1:0-150346 GCA_022478985.1 Massospora cicadina
AATCTTTGATAAGCCTACCTAAAAGAATTTCTTAACAAACCTGAAAGCCTATGGCAGTATTCAATACTAAAAGTTGCTCTCTTGTTTTATTAATAAAACCCTATTATAAAGATTTTGGTCAAGGTTAATGTCCTCAAACAGTACCTTGTTGTTGTGTGTACCCTGTGCACTGGTAATAAGACGCCCCTGCATCAATTTCAACACATCTTTCACTGTCCAGTTGCAGTTCCAGACAAAATTTTAAGCTCTCTCCCAAGACTTCCAATTTTTTAAAGAGTAAAAACGTTTATAACCCATGGACAACATTGTATATATAGAAAACTCACAGACTAACAGGGCTAATAACTAAAGATGATGGATAATAAGTGCATATTTTTGAGTTGGAAGCTTATAACTTAGCAACACTTGAGTTTAAGATGAATACAGAAGAGAATTAGTCTATGTAAAAGGAGCGATTATTACAGAATTGTCAATTAAAGCCCAATAATCCAGCTACTACTTGATAGGTATTTTCTCTTGAAAGATAACCCAGTCATCCCAGAGCCTCTGCTGTCCCATCTATTATGAGGGAGTTATATTTATAATCTAGGTAACCAGCCAAAGAAATCAGTACTAAAGATTTTAGTATCTTTGGCATTTTGTGCACCCTTCCATCTACCACATTGTGTAAATTCAGGCTTATTTTTCTAGTACTAGATGGTTAAATTTCAGGTTTATTCAATTAGAAGAGTTAGCAACAATTGTGCTTCATTTTATCAATTTTTTAATATACTTTTAACTTAGACTAATATGCTTCCTCCTTTGTGTATATAAACCAAAATGAAAGTTCAAAAACCTTTGTCTTCTGTCAGAAATCTCTATGACTGGATGACAAGACAATATATCCACCGTCGGATCATTGGTTAACCATTAAGATAGGCCTATATGAGTATCATTGAGTATCTGAGTTGACGAGTGAAGTTAAACTCAGCATATAGGAGAAATTCCGCCAAAGATATAATGATAAGGCGATTAGGATAGGTTGATGCACAAATAATAATTGGTAAATCACCTTGAACTAGGCAATTGTGAATTTAATGATTATAGACTCTGCTGGACTAATGAGAATATGTTGGAATGAAGAGTCTAAGCAAAAGGGTTGGTATTTACCAAAGTTGCTAGCATATAAGCAAGTGAGAATGTTGAAAGAAGTAGTTTTTTGTGAGAAGGAAGAAGAGAGCTTTCAGGTAAAGCTGCATAATATATGTTATAAGAAAATAAAGGTCATAGCAGAAGCAATCGCTTCAGATTTATTATATTAAGTTATCTTAGGACCAACAATATACATTTTGTCCATCGAATGCTCAGTGAGATTAACCCTTTACAACCCCTTTGGCATATATCCAATAAAGCACTGAAGTTATAACAGTGGTGCTCACTACAGCTGCCCAATGACCAACATTTTAAAGTAGTATTATTCATTTGCCAAGCAATGGCGCAACTGTCACAAAATGAAGGGATCCTAACCCAGTTTATTGAGCTATCTCAATATTTGGAACTAAAGCTCATGTTGGATACACTACTTCAGACACACAAAAAATCTTTTTCAGTAAAATAAGGGCATAACAGACAAGTCTCTTTCTGCTAAGCATCACTTTTCAAAAATCAATTCAGCCTGAAATTTAGCTCCACTAAAGAGATTTATGAAAACTATTAGCAAATATGGCGGGAAACCCCGCAAAAGAACCCGCAGGCTCTGCCAAACAAGCCAGCACCACCCTCAAATGAAGCAACCCTCGGTTACCCACCTCAGGGTCAACCAGAATCACCCGCTCTCAAGCAGAAGCCATGTAAGCAGGCACCACCCCCAACCTGGAGCTATTTCAACTAGCGCCAGTTCACCTGATCGCACTTCTGCAACCTGCACGCCTAGCAGCTCTGTGTGCGCTGTCTCCCACCAACCCGCTGGGCCCCCTCCAATCAAGGAGGCCATCACCCACGCTGTTTTAATGGCGTCTGCTCAGTTGAATGCAACTCAGCCCATCCAGGCATTCACCTCCCCCATTGTGTCAGCTAATTCAGCCCCATCTATTATTGCTGACGCCGTGTTTCTGGCTCCCACCATAAGGGGCGATACCCAGCTACCTGGCCCCCAAATCCTCAGATGTAAGGTTGGATTAGCCGCACATTCTGGTTCACTAAGCACCAAATTGGGACAATCTACTCTTCTCAATGAGGATTCAAATGGTTCGGATTTTGAAACTTCACACCAGTTCCAATCTCATCCATCCCATTTAAACCCCATAATTGGCACTTCTCAAGTAGGCACTTTATCTCCATATGCTGAAAACGACCAATTCACCAATCAGCCTGTGAGTTTTGCCCACGAAATCACAGCAAATACTTGGGCTGAATTTACCCAAATAGATTGGGATGGTGATGAAACTTCTCCCTCCTCCCAATTGGCTGGAGTTAATTCCAATATGGATGGGCCACCCCAATTTAGCGAGGCCCAACAATCACCTGGACCCAAACCCTCAGATGTAAGGTTGGATTAGCTGCACATTCTGGTTCACTAAGCACCAAATTGGGACAATCTACTCTTCCCAATGGGGATTTAAATGGTTCAGATTTTGGAACTTCACACCAGTTCCAATCTCACCCGTCCCATTTAAACCCCGTAATTGGCACTTCTCAAGTTGGCACTTTATCTCCATATGCTGAAAACGACCAATTCACCAATCAGCCTGTGAGTTTTGCCCACAAAATCACAGCAAATACTTGGGCTGAATTTACCCAAATAGATTGGGATGGTGATGAAACATCGCCCTCCTCCCAAGTGGCTGGAGTTAATTCCAATCTGGATGGGCCTCCCCAATTTAGCGAGGTCCAAAAATCCGCCCCTCAATTTAATATGATGCCAGCAACTGCTGTAACATTCCAGCAACAAGGGAACTCTGCAAAATTGTCCAAATCACCAGCTCACACTCAACCCGTGATTGCAGCCCAAAGCAAATACAAACGTACCAAAGGAGCCACTAGGGCGTGGCAAAAACCTCTGGCACCAACGCTACCCAAAGCTGATCCCTGTGAAGTGGCGTTTATTGCTGATGTAAAGAAAAAACGGGCTGAAACTAAGGCGCAAAAAGCTCTACCTCGCTCAATCCTCTCCCACGCAATTCGCCTTTATTATAGGCATAACCCTGTTGAATTCTATATGGAGGATTACTTCTCATACTTTGCAGCGATTGCGGAGACATTCCCTATTAACGCCACCATCCATGAAGAAGTGGAGGGCCACTACATCGATGTGGGCTTCACTGAAGCTGCCCTTGCTGACCATGCTGCCACCCTCCAGGTCATTATTCCGCGTGGATCTCTTTGCATCTCCTGCACACGCTCTCACCTGGAGAAAATTTCATGGGTTACTTTTTCCAACCTACCAACGACTGTCGATCCTGAGTTTCTTAAACTGGCGCTCCATCGTGGTTTAATGGAGTTTGGGTTTGTTCTTTCAGTGGACTTTAGCGTCCCCTCTTACTATGCTCCCACTCAAAGAGCTCACACTGCTAGGGCGTCGTTCATCCCCTCCCCCACTGTATCCCGCAACATTGAGGTTATTCCTCATGTGGCGGTAGTTGGGGCATGCCCTGAGATCTTTTTTGTTGACCCTGATCAGGCGCGCCCCCGGTGTTCATATTGTAACGCCCTTGGACACTTGTATAGTGGCTGCACAGCTTAAAAACAAGCCCTCTTTGCCACCATCCAGGGGCCTAAACCAGGCCAAAAACGATCCCACATGGCCGCAGCAGCAATTCCACAGCCCACACAATGGGTTCCCATTCAAGACCTGTCCCCTGAGGCCTTACGCCTAGCAGTTGAAACAGCTAACCCCACTATTGGTATGGGATACCTTCGCGCTCATGCCCCCTTCCAATGGGCACCCCCTCCAATCTCCCAGAGTCAACTCCCTCTCTCACCAAGCGCAAGGCATCTCCCACAGGGTGCCCCTCGTCAGCCACCCCCACTCAGGGCTCCGCGGCACCCCCACCAACCTCCACCAGCGATTTATCTCATCAACCCTCAGCTCCCAATGAAGCTATGCCCACCAGCATGGACTGGCAACCCGCGGCCTGCGGTAGAAGTGCCACCTCAAAGAGTCCTACCCTAACCCCACAGTCCATTTCGCGCGGATCCTTTGCATTGTTGGAGGAAGTGAATATGGACTCAGACTCATCAAATGGGGACACCGCGGGGGCCACCATTGAGCACCCTCAGGTCCTTCCCCTGCAACGGAGCGGGGGCAGCATCCTAGGCTGGCTTACTGGGTCCTCCGCCCCCCCACCATCTCCTTCCCCTCAGAACCCTCAACGCTCCTCACGGATTGCAGCTAATAGTCAAGCTAAAGGACTCAAAACTAGCCGCCTCACAGTAGCAGGTTTAAGCGCTGGCAACCCCCAGGACATGGAGGGGAACAGCTATGAGCCCCCATGGAAGCACCCTGACCCTGCAATCCATCAACGCAAATGGGTTGCGGGACTTTAAGCGGAGAGCCCGCCTCCTCCGAAACTTCAGGTCAGCACAAATTGACATCGCTGCTGTCCGGAGCCCCATATCCTCCCCACGAACAATCTGCATGGATTGAACAGTTTGGAGGCAACTCCTTATGGACAAACCATGCCGCCCTTATTGTTTTAAATCCACGGGTTAAAACCCATTCTTTTTCACAATATCTAGGTGGCCACCTCATACTGACCAAACTCCCCACTCCTAATTTCTCCTTCTTCGCTGCAAGTTTCTACCTGCCTAATGCAGGTCAGGAGCAAAATCAGCTCTTGGAAGAGCTCCTCCAACTCAATCTCCCACGGAATACAGTCCTCTTAGGAGATTTCAACACAACCATAAGTCGCGTCCGTGACTCTTACCCCCTGCAGCAAAGGAGCGCCCTGGATCAAGTCTCCTCCAGGATTTCCTTCGCCTGAGTGGCTTTATAGATGCGCTTCCACCCTCCGCGTTTGGCCTAGGTTGCATGACTAGGATCCAGTATGATGTAGGAGCTTTCCAGTCAGCGTCACGCATAGATATGGCACTGATTGGCCCCCTGCTAATTGGCCGCGTCTCCTCTCCCATCTCTCGTGACAACCATCTGAGTGATCACAGGTCACTCACCGTTGTCCTCACCACCACACTTAGACCGTCGCGTAGATTCTGGCCTAGGGTTGCCCCAGCTCTTCACAACAACCCCTTCATTAAGGAGAAGCTGTCTATGACCATCCGGGAGACTCTCACCTCCCCCCACCCCACCTGCTTGACCACAAGGCTAGATGGGCGGTGACCAAGGAGGGCGTCACCCGCGTTGCTTACAACTGTGCCAAAGCCCAGATGACTGCAGCTCGCGCCAGAATCAAAAGAGCGGAAGCCATAATCAGACATCTGGAGCGAAACTGCCAGCCTTCGCCCTCTCCCAGATGGTTGGAAGACTGGGAAGCGGCGCAGGAAGCACTCCGCTTGGAGCTCACACTGCAGGAAGAACGGGCAGCAAACTTTACAACATCTCGTTACTATGCTCAATGGGAACGCCCCACCCGCTTCTTCTTTCAGAAACAGAAAGCCCGGTCAACAGTGCAGGGTATTACTGCACTGAAGATTGGCACTACAACATCTCTTTCTGCTAAGCATCACTTTTCGAAAATCAATTCAGCCTGAAATTTAGCTCCACTAAAGAGATTTACGAAAACTATTAGCAAATATGGCGGGAAACCCCGCAAAGAACCCGCAGGCTATGCCAAACGAGCCAGCACCACCCCCAAACGAAGCAACCCTCGGTTACCCACCTCAGGGTCAACCAGAATCACCCGCTCCCAAGCAGCAGCCATGAAAGCAGGCACCACCCCCAACCTGGAGCTACTCCAACTAGCGCCAGTTCACCTGATCGCACTTCTGCAACCTGCACGCCTAGCAGCTCTGTGTGCGCTGTCTCCCACCAACCCGCTGGGCCCCCTCCAATCAAGGAGGCCATCACCCACGCTGTTTTAATGGCGTCTGCTCAGTTGAATGCAACTCAGCCCATCCAGGCATTCACCTCCCCCATTGTGTCAGCTAATTCAGCCCCATCTATTATTGCTGACGCCGTGTTTCTGGCTCCCACCATAAGGGGCGATACCCAGCTACCTGGCCCCCAAATCCTCAGATGTAAGGTTGGATTAGCCGCACATTCTGGTTCACTAAGCACCAAATTGGGACAATCTACTCTTCCCAATGAGGATTCAAATGGTTCGGATTTTGAAACTTCACACCAGTTCCAATCTCATCCATCCCATTTAAACCCCATAATTGGCACTTCTCAAGTAGGCACTTTATCTCAATATGGTGAAAACGACCAATTCACCAATCAGCCAAATGAGTTTTGCCCACGAAATCACAGTAAATACTCGGGCTGAATTTACCCAAATAGATTGGGATGGTGATGAAACATCGCCCTCCTCCCAATTGGCTGGAGTTAATTCCAATCTGGATGGGACTCCCCAATTTAGCGAGGCCCAACAATCACCTGGCCCTCAAACCCTCGGATGTAAGGTTGGATTAGCTGCACATTCTGGTTCACTAAGCACCAAATTGGGACAATCTACTCTTCCAATGGGGATTTAAATGGTTCAGATTTTGGAACTTCACACCAGTTCCAATCTCACCCGTCCCATTTAAACCCCATAATCGGTACTTCTCAAGTCGGCACTTTATCTCAATATGCTGAAAACGACCAATTCACCAATCAGCCAGTGAGTTTTGCCCACGAAATCACAGCAGATACTCGGGCTGAATTTACCCAAATAGATTAGATGGTGATGAAACATCTCCCTCCTCCCAACTGGCTGGAGTTAATTCCAATCTGGATGGGCCTCCCCAATTTAGCGAGGCCCAACAAACCGCCCCTCAATTTAATATGACGCCAGCAACTGCTGTAACATTCCAGCAACAAGGGAACTCCGCAAACTTGTCCTAACACCAGCTCACACTCAACCTGCAATTGCAGCCCAAAGCAAACACAAACGTACCAAAGGAGCCACTGGGGCGTGGCAAAACCTCTGGCACCAACGCTACCCAAAGCTAATCCCCGTGAAGTGGCGTTTATTGCTGATGTTAAGAAGAAATGGGCCGAAACTAGAGCGCAAAAAGCTCTACCTCGCTCAACCCTATCCCACGCAATTCGCCTTTATTATGGGCATAACCCTGTTGAATTCTATACAGAGGATTACTTCTCATACTTTGCAGCGATTGCGGAGACATTCCCTATTAACACCACCATCCATGAATCAGTGGAGGGCCACTACATCGATGTGGGCTTCACTGAAGCTGCCCTTGCTGACCATGCTGCCACCCTCCAGGTCATTATTCCACGCGGATCTCTTCGCATCTCCCGCACACGCTCTCACCTGGAGAAAATTTCATGGGTTACTTTTTCCAACCTACCAACGACTGTTGATCCTGAGTCTCTTAAACTGGCACTCCATCGTGGTTTAATGGAGTTTGGGTTTGTTCTTTCAGTGGACTTTAGCGTCCCCTCTTACTTTGCTCCCACTCAAAGAGCTCGCACTGCTAGGGCGTCGTTCATCCCCTCCCCCACTGTATCCCGCAACATTGAGGTTATTCCTCGTGTGGCGGTAGTTGGGGCATGCCCTGAGATCTTTTTTGTCGACCCTGATCAGGCGCGCCCCCGGTGTTCATGGTGTAACGCCCTTGGACACTTGTATAGTGGCTGCACAGCTCGAAAACAAGCCCTCTTAGCCACCACCCAGGGGCCTAAACCAGGCCAAAAACGATCCCACGTGGCTGCAGCAGCAATTCCACAACCCACACAATGGGTTCCCATTCAAGACCTGTCCCCTGAGGCCTTACGCCTAGCAGTTGAAACAGCTAACCCCACTATTGGTATGGGATACCTTCGCGCTCATGCCCCCCTTCCAATGAGCACCCCCCTCCAATCTCCCAGAGTCAACTCCCTCTCTCACCAAGCGCAAGGCATCTCCCACAGGGTGCCCCTCGTCAGCCACCCCCACTCAGGGCTCCGCGGCACCCCCACCAACCTCCACCAGCGATTTATCGCATCAACCCTCAGCTCCCAATGGAGCTATGCCCACCAGCATGGACTGGCAACTCGCGGCCTGCGGTAGAAGTGCCACCTCAAAGAGTCCTACCCCAACCCCACAGTCCATTTCACGCGGATCCTTTGCATTGTTGGAGGAAGTGAATATGGACTCAGACTCATCAAATGGGGACACCGCGGAGGTCACCATTGAGCACCCTCAGGTCCTTCCCCTGCAACGGAGCGGGGGGCAGCATCCTAGGCTGGCTTACTGGGTCCTCCGCCCCCCACCCTCTCCTTCCCTCAGAACCCTCGACGCTCCTCACGGATTGCAGCTAATAGTCAAGCTAAAGGACTCAAAACTAGCCGCCTCACAGCAGCAGGTTTAAGCGCTGGCAACCCCCAGGACATGGAGGGGAACAGCTATGAGTCCCCATGGCAGCACCCTGGCCCTGCAATCCATCAACGCAAATGGGTTGCGGGACTTTAAGCGGAGAGCGCCTCCTCCGAAACTTCAGGTCAGCACAAATTGACATCGCTGCTGTCCAGGAGCCCCATATCCTCCCCCACGAACAATCTGCATGGAATGAACAGTTTGGAGGCAACTCCTTCTGGACAAACCATGCCGCCCTTATTGTTTTGAATCCCCAGGTTAAAACCCATTCTTTTTCACAATATCTAGGTGGCCGCCTCATACTGGCCAAACTCACCACTCCTGACTTCTCCTTCTTCGCTGCAAGCATCTACCTGCCTAATGCAGGTCAGGAGCAAAATCAGCTCTTGGAAGAGCTCCTCCAACTCAATCTCCCACGGAATACAGTCCTCTTAGGAGATATAACACAACCATAAAGTCGCGTCCGTGACTCTTACCCCCTGCAGCAAAGGAGCGCCCTGGATCAAGTCGCCTCCAGGATTTCCTTCGCCTGAGTGGCTTTATAGATGCGCTTCCACCCTCCGCGTCTGGCCTAGGTTGCATGACTAGGATCCAGTATGATGTAGGAGCTTTACAGTCAGCGTCACGCATAGATATGGCACTGATTGGCCC
Source organism: Massospora cicadina (assembly GCA_022478985.1). Lineage (NCBI taxonomy): Eukaryota > Fungi > Entomophthoromycota > Entomophthoromycetes > Entomophthorales > Entomophthoraceae > Massospora > Massospora cicadina. The sequence continues at coordinate 9,105 of JAKSZP010017260.1, forward strand.
CCTGCTAATTGGCCGCGTCTCCTCTCCCATCTCTCGTGACAACCATCTGAGTGATCACAGGTCACTCACCGTTGTCCTCACCACCACACTTAGACCGTCGCGTAGATTCTGGCCTAGGGTTGCCCCAGCTCTTCTCAACAACCCCTTCACTAAGGAGAAGCTGTCTATGACCATCCGGGAGACTCTCACCTCCCCCCACCCCACCTGCTTGACCACAAGGCTAGATGGGCGGTGACCAAGGAGGGCATCACCCGCGTTGCTTACAACTGTGCCAAAGCCCAGATGACTGCAGCTCGCGCCAGAATCAAAAGAGCGGAAGCCATAATCAGACATCTGGAGCGAAACTGCCAGCCTTCGCCCTCTCCCAGATGGTTGGAAGACTGGGAAGCGGCGCAGGAAGCACTCCGCTTGGAGCTCACACTGCAGGAAGAACGGGCAGCAAACTTTACAACATCTCGTTACTATGCTCAATGGGAACGCCCCACCCGCTTCTTCTTTCAGAAACGAAAGCCCGGTCAACAGCGCAGGATATTACTGCACTGAAGATTGGCACTACAACCACTTCAGATAAGGAGGAAATCACGCAGGAACTACACCGCTTCTACCCAGCCTCTTTTGCCACCCAGGTGGACCCATCGGACATCCAAGACTTCCTGTGGCGGGCTCAGAGCCGCCCATTGACCCACGGGCTGATGAGGCTCTACTGGCGCCTATTTTCATCCAGGAGGTGATGGAAACCCTTCTGAAATCCCCACGGCTTAAAGCCCCAGGCCCAGACGGAATACCCTTTGAGGTGTACCTTCTGGAACCTGCAGTGATAGCCAGAACCCTCCGCGGGACCTCTCGCTGACTTCTTGGTTAATGGCGAGGTCCTCCCCGACTCCAGAGGCTCAATCACGACCCTCATTCACAAGAAGTCAGACCGTGAGAACCTGGCGAACTGGCGCCCCATAGCGTTGATCAACACAGACCACAAGCTCTTCACGAAGCTTCTGGCCAACCGCATCATCAAATGGGTGTCACCTCGCCTCTCCCCATCCCAGTACAGTTTTATTCCGGGAGGTCGTTATGGGACAACTATAATGACCTTCACGTGACATTGACTGCTAACTCTCGTAAGGTGAATGGCTTTGTGGCTCTCCTGGATATGGAGAAAGCATATGATCGGGTATCCTGGAAGTATATTGATGCTTCCCTGGCCCGCTTCCATCTCCCACCCGCAGCTAGGCGCTGGATATCAGCGCTCTGACCATCTCCACATCAGAGTCCTGGCGCCAATGGGTTTTACAGTGGCAGTACCAGTTGGACAAGGTCTCCGGCAAGGGGACCCCCTGAGCCCTATCCTTTTTAACATCACCCTTGACCCCCTCTTGGCCTCCTTACAGGACAAGCTAACAGGGATTCTGGTCCCAGGTAAAGCCCCCACACGCACCATGGCATTTGCAGATGACACTGCCATTGCATTTGGCTGCCCTGGGGATGTTGCCCTCGCTGCTGTGACCATTGAGAGGTACACCAAGGCGTCCAACGCTATGGTCAACACCTCCAAGACAACAGTTGTTCAGGTCAGCTCCCCCACCTTCCCCCCACCATTTGGTATTGAACCTGAGCGCGGTACCTTCCGTCACCTGGGCGTTCTCACCAACCAACAAGGAGTTACGCGCTAAAAGGCAATGAGGACTTGCTCCTTGCAGCAGTTAACTCCAGGATTGCCAGCTGGAACCGGCGGCACATCACCCCCCAGGGTCGAGCTCTGATGGCCAATGTGTTCCTTCTCTCCAAAGTCTGGTTCCTAGCGCACGTCTGCCCATTCACAGATGCCTTTTATACGCGGCTCAATGTACTCCTCCGCTGTTGGATCTGGGGCTCAAACCATCCACCAATGGCTCTCTCAACCATTGCCCGACCCTGCAATGAAGGGGGCCTAGGGCTTCTGGACATGCGATCCCACGCCACCACAATCTTCCTGAAGTTCCTATGGCCGATTGTCTGCTGGGACGCGACCCCCATGCCTCAATGGGCGCCCGCCCTCCGTCAGTCAGTGTCAGCAGCTCTGGGTCTTCCTAGAGCATCTCTGACCTCATTAGGGGAGTGGCTCACAAACCACCCAGGCCATCGCCTAAAACCATCCTCATCCCCCTACTGGAACCAGGCTCTCCTTGCCCTGAAACGAGTAGGCGCGCGGATCCACCATGCCTTCCCATACAGAAGGGTAGGCCCTGGCCTCAGCCCCCGTCGCCATGCAATTGTGCACAATGGACAAGTTGTCACAACTCGCCTCAACCCCCAAGATCGTCCTCCCATCCGCCCAAGACTCCTTGAGCTCCTCCCCTCCCTCCGTGAGATTTGACCTTAAGGAATTGTGGAAGGACTTCTATCACCCCATCCTGTCAGCAAAGGTGTCCAACACCTTATGGAGGGTGCTCCACTGTTCATACAGGACAGGGGACTGGAATGCCCTACCTTCCAGCACCGAAGCTGCCCCCGCTGTGTGGAGCCTATTGACTCCCACCTCCATCGTTTTTTCACCTGTCCAGGTGTCGCCGCATTTTGGCCAAAGGCCCGCGCGCTCCTCCATGCTCAGCCCTGGTCTGGACACCCTGTGCAAGACCTCATGTTTGAGCAGACATTGCCTGGTTGCCACCGACCCCTCCGTGTCCTCGCCTATGCCACAGCTATCTGGACCATCCATAACTCCTTCCTTCGTGCTGCCTTTGACCAGCAGGTGTGGACCCTTCCACACATGATCACCCACTTTCAGGTACACTTTGAGATGGCCCTGAAGGTCTGAACTATGTCGCCAACCCTCCCCCACTCAGTTGTCACTGCAGCACGGCTCTAGCGCGCAAACCCCCTCCCTTTCTCGATGCCTCCTCCTCCCTTCCTCGCCTCAGGCTCTTAGGAGCCCAGGCGTAATTCAATAAACATCGATGAATCCCCCTTGGGTTGGGACCATCTAGTACTAAAAAAGGGAACAACAGACAAGCTTGACAAGGCCTTCCACCAGCTGCACTTGGTTAGTGGTCAAGTCAGCAATCTTGCTGATTGATTGGATGGCACTACCAAGCGGCTACACTGCGCTGAGTGTAAACTGAATCATGTTGTTAGGGAGGAGGTTTGCGTAAATAAGCTGCCTCCATTTTATAGTGAGGGGAATATTCACAGATTCTTTAAATGATTTGAGTTTGTGGCGGAAGGAGCCTTAATTTAATATAATGCTTCATTATTAATATCCGCTTTAGATGTTATGAGTGCAGACCAAGTTATCTGCTATCATTCCAAGTAGCTTTGTTGCATACCAAGAAGTGAAAGATATGGTGCTGTGGTTGTTTGGAGGTTCTGCAAAAATGTCACAGTGGAAGGCTGAATTTTTGACCATTGGGTTCCGCTGTGATGAGACCCTCACTGCGTTTGCTGACCACTTTATGGCAGAAACAATGTGTTAATTGGAGCGGGGACTTTATCTGAGTCTGAGGTGTGTATTGCAATGACCTCCATGGTGAAGACATACCACAAACTGTATAACGTCATAACTACAATTTTAGAGGACGATGTACCCCTTCTCAAAATTGTTCAATTTCTGCTCCACATATATGTCACTTTTAGTGCTCCCAGTGTGGAACGAAAAGCCCTGCAGTTGTTACTGAGCTTTGGTGAGGAATAGCTAACAACAATTTAGCCATAATCCGTTGGATAATAAATAGGCACTTAACTCTTCAGTGGCTCCTTTACGCCCGCTCAATGGTCACTCAGCTCTTTCTCAGTCAAATTAAAATATATCTTGTTTAAGTTCCAAATCTGGGTTTTATGGGCATCACAAATAAGTGAGCCATATAGGAATACCTGTTTCTCTTATGGTCAAAGAGGCCATCATGTGGCTAACTGCCCTGACAACCCGCATGCCTATGCAGTACCACTGGTCCTGACTGAGCATGGAAAGTTCAAGTGGAGTAATGATGGGACGCTCTACCTCCACCAATTTAAATTTATTTGTCACTGTTAATTCTAATGAGTACCTTTGTGTTGGGCCCAAACCCCAAAATGATGACTTATTATATTGTTGGGAGTTAGCCCATATTCCTAGCCTGCTAGATTACCTGGTGTCACTAGGGGAAAATTCCATAAGGCGAAGTGATTCAGAAATTGGTTGTCCTGAATTTCAGAGGAACTACGTTTAGGGGATTTTGGGATATTCGCCTGGTCATATCTGTCAGGGATCAATCCGGATGAATACCTATTATCTCATTGGGTGGAGTGGCTAACAAAATAGGGGCATCTGATAGTGATTAATTATCAGGTGTACTGATTGGGATCAGTCAGGTTTCATCACCGACTGATTGGGAATGAATAGTGAGTTGCAAGGCGAGTGATGCCACTTGCAACTAGCGAATCAATTGGTTGGTAAAGTGATCTGCCATAATGGGTAAAAGTCCCATTATCTAAGCAGGTCGCTAGCCAATTATGGTTGGTTTGCTTGGATTGAGAGGAAAACGTTAGGGACACGTTTCTGACTCTTTCCATTTGAGGTCTTGAAGATGTCCAACAACGGAATCCTAGTCAGGATGGGGAAGACCATTGCTGCCAAGAAAAGGAAGGGTGATTCAGTGGCAACGGCTGCCATTTCATTGAAGAGGTGTCAACCGAGGGTTAGACAGCTGAATCCCTTACTATATAATTCCCTAGGATTCACTCTAATAAAAAACATTGAAAAACACAGATTAACAGACATTAAAACATTATTATTAGTTTTACTAGTAATATTGTTGATTCAGTTATAGTTAGATTATCAGCATCCAGTGTGAAGTTCCATCTCAAGGTTATTATTTCAAAAGGCAATAATTGGAAGACTTTCAGAGAGAAGAGTAGAGATCCAAGCGGGAATCTAGAGACGAAGGGAACCACAAGCAGGGATAGCTGCTGACTGTGCGTTGGGATGAAATAGACTTTCATCAGGAGATCTTGACAAAGATTGGGTGGACAGTAATATAGGGAATAAATCCTACAAGTACAACTTATCAAGTATTTAATCAAAAGTACTGGCCAAAGCGTTGGGCCAAATTTTAGTTTAAACTCAACTATGAATAATAGTCTCCATACTATTATTGGATAATATATTCTATACAACGCGAGATGCACGAGAAATTAGACCTGTGCAGTAAAAAGGTTACTAGGTTGACAACCAGTAATCAACTTAGAGTAAATTTTTACATATATCAACTAACTTTCAGTGATATTGCTGACTCCCTCCTGAAGGGGGAGAAGAAGAATACAGAGTTGAAGTTCCACCAAAATGTACAAACACCATATGCTGGCAAATGCTTGAGTGTAACGTCAGTACCAAAGACAGTCCCTCCGTTGATGTGCCACATTAGAGGGTGTGAATGCTGCAATGACAGTGGAGGAAATTGTTTAAGTGTATCCTCATGCTGGACTGGTATTGTCACTTTTCTCAATAACAAAAAACTTTATGGATGTGCATATGCTAAACTCCAACAGTTTGTCTTATTCAGAGTGTACATACTGTGATAACTTCGTAGGAGAGACAAAAATTCGAGCAATTATAGACACTGGCGCTCACATCAACATAATATCCACTCAGCTAGTGGCTAGGCTTCCACTGAAGCCTGATGTGGACCATCAGGTAATGTATGGGACTGCTAAAGCACAAAGCACTTGTGTTGGAGGGCGCCTACAGCACGTTGCCTTTAAGGTTTGGATTGATTGGCGTTTCCACTCCTTTCTGTAAGGATAGTGTCCTTATCTCTGTTCCCAACGTGTTAGTGCACGGTGCACAAGGCCAACGCCAGGGAACCAGCCTTTAGTTCAAAAATTACTATAGCCCAGCAGAGGGTGCTGAAGCAATAATAACCAATAAAGAGAAGTGTGATCTTGATAGAAAATAACCAACCAAAAGCGACGCGGTGCACAAAGGGAAAGGGGGTAAACGTCCCAGGTTGGAGGGAAACTTGGCAACCCAACGGTGCACTAGTTGAAAATTTAATTGTAGTTATAATGGACTGGTAAACGTAGCGTGAGACCTCCTTGAAGAGGTCTGTGCACAGGATCGTTAGAAATATCATAAATAAAAATGGGAAAACGGGAAAGGTTTATTAGGAAGTTGACCAACAAGGGATATTGGTCACGTGAAACATAACTAAACTTAGTTTGGGGAATTCAGGGTCTGCCAAAGTGGGCCCAATCAACGATTCACCAATAGGCAAACACTACCATCCAAATTGGTAGGATATACCAAAACTGACTTCACTCAAGTAATTAATTGAAGTTGGATCTGACCCAAAAGCATAGTTTCATAAATGGAACGAGTTTCAAACCCCAGTTCCTCAATTAACCGGTTAGTACCATCATTATTAATCAAATATACCATTTGTTTTAACGCCTAATATGATGAAAGGGGCTGGGCGTTCTGCACTTCACTGATACCAACCTGGGCATACTTGGCTTGTACCCAGCGTTGGTCCAGTGTGTGCCTGAGGTCAGTGAGGGCCTGAAGCTTCACCTTCTGGGCCTCCTATCTCCCAGCCTTATCCTTAAGGTTGGTCCCCACTGTCATGTCATTTAACCATGACATTACCCTCTCCTCCTGACGGGGCTCACCCCCCTCCAGGGGCTTGCGCAAGGGAAAGTTCTTGTGGGCTGGGGCCAACTTCATGGCAGCAACGGTCGGTTTGGGTGAGATCTGGCAGCTTGGGGAAAACGCTTGTGGAAGGCCTCAATCAGATCTTGGGTATGCACACAGTCGCACACTGGAACCCAACTGCTCTCTGCAGCGTTAAACCCCTTCCAAGATACCATGTACTCAAGTCTTCTTTTAACACGGTGGGAGGCTACTATTTCTTCCACTTCCCACTATGGCGCCCCATACATGAGATAGGCCTCAGGAGTCTCTGGTGGGGGGCCCTTGAACAACGTCATTTTTCTCTCATGGAAGACAGAGAAGATCTGAAATGAAGAGGGAAGATCTAGCTGGTATGAGGCATGGCCCACCTTTCTAACAACGTGGTAAGGGCCAATCCACTTTGGTCCCAGCTTTCATGGCTGCTTAATAGTGATGTTACGAGCATCAAGCATCACAAGATCCCCTTCATTATATGCTGGACCCACTCGGTGCTTACCATCAGCGTTCTCCTTATAAAATTTCATCGCCGCCTCCAAACTTGTGGAAACCCCTGGTGGACCTTCTTGATAGTCTTGGCAAAGTCCACCACCGCTTCAACCTTATAATCACAGCTGGTATCCATGTTTAAGGCGGTGTTAAGCCATGGTTGGTGAAAAAGGGGAACAACTGATCAAAGAGTGCAAAGTGTTGTTATAACTATGTTGGGCCATAGGAAGGTGAGGAACCCAATCTGAATGATCAATGGCGGTGTAACACCGCAGAAACTGTTCCAAGCACTGGTTCACTCGTTTGGTCTGCCCATCTGATTGGGGGTGATAGACAGTCAAACGGCAGGGGGGAATCCAAAGAGTCTTACACAACTCTTCCCAAAAGACAGATGTAAATTGGGTTCCTCAGTCACTAATGACTTCTTGGGGAACCCCATGAAGCGCAAACACATGCGTGACGAAGAGCCTAGCCACCTCAGACGCAGTTATTGTAGTTCTGCAAGGAATAAAGTGGGCGAACTTTGTGAACTGGTCCACCACCACCATGATGTCATCATAACCATCAGAGACAGGTAATTCCACAATGAAATGCACCAATAGGGAAGTCCAGGGCCCTTCAGCCTTCTGGACTGGTACCAACAACCCCACTAAAGGTCGAAGTTTTGGTTTCATCTGATTGCAGATCAGGCACTCTTTACAATACCGTCTCACTTGAGCAGGAAGGCCCTTCCAATTGTAAGTGCGTCGTATCAACTCCAAGGTCTTTACTTTCCCAGGATGACCAATGGTGAGTCAATATTAATGGTCCTTGATAATTCCAGATGCAGTGGTCCAGCAGGAACCCATAGGCGCCCCTGAAACCACACCATCTCATCCTTCACGTGATAACCCCTGGATAGGTCCTCTTGATATGAAGCACTCTTCGCAAGTACCATAGTATATTTAGCTGATAGATCCTGAGAAAGAACTACTTTATAGACATAGTATATTCCTCCACATTTTCCATAGGTGCAAGCGCTGGCCTGTTGGCCGGGGAGAGGGAAGTTGAGGCACAATTTTATTTGGTGGAATCATCACCTGTGCATTATGGACTTCTACCTCCTTTGGATCAGAATCTGAAGCAGGGTTGCGTCTCAAAGCATCCGCCAAACAATTATCCTTGCCCTTGGTGAACTCATAAGAAAAGGCAAAGTGGGCAAGGTTCTCATGTCAATGGGTCTGCCGTGGGGTAGGACATGAGGGACATGGTAGTACAGCAAGTCATAGTGATCTGTGCGTACATGGAATGGCTGGGTGAAGCCATGCAAGTGGTGACAACAATTAGTCAGCACATCCACCACTGCTAGTAACTCTTTGTCATAAATGGCGTAATTCAACTCAGGAAGAGACATTTTCCTAGAAAATTATCCCACCAGATGCTCTATCCCATCTTCTCCTACTTGTAACAAGGCAGCCGATATGGCGAAGTTGGAGGCATCAGTGGACACAATGAACTATTTTGAAGGATTGACATGGCGAAGGACAGACGTGGATAACAGGGTGCACTTCACTGATTGGAAAGCATCCTCCAAAACGGGGGACCACTGAAGCCGGCTTGGCACCGCTAGACTTGAATAAGGGAGCTGCCAACTCAGAAAGATTGGGTGTAAACTTCTTTAGGAACGTACACGTCCCCAAAAAGCTCTTTAATTCCTTGACTGAGGTGGGGGTGGGCCACTCATAAATCGCCTTCTCCTTGTCTGGATTAATCATATGGCCTTGGTCAAACATGACGTTGCCTAGAAAAGTGACTTGGGACTTGAAGAATTCATACTTGCTGATCTTTAGCGTGAGTTAGCTGCCCTTAACCTCTCCACCACTTGCTGAAGATGTACTGCATGGGACTCATGTCCAGGGAAAAACATTAGAATATCGTCCATATAGGCAACCGCACATACCCCTAACAAGTCCCCCAATGCTGCATCAGTGTGGCATTGAAAGATAGCAGGGGCATTCTTAAGCCCAAAGAGCATGACCTGAAACTGGAATATCCCTTTTCTAGTACAGAATGCAGTTAACCACTCTTGTCCCTTTTTAAACCGAATCTGATTGAATTCATTGAGGCGGTCTATCTTGGAGAAAACCTTCGCCTTCTCCACATAGCGCAATCTGTGAATCCAAAGGGATGGGATGGAGGTCTGGTAAAGTAACGTTGTTGAGGTTCCCATAGACTACGCATGGGCGTAGAGTATCATCAGCCTTCTCAACAAATAGAAGTGGGTAGCATACTGGGGAGGTTCGCTGAAAAATCGCGCCTTTTAATAACTTTTTCACCCACACATCTAACGCCTCTTCCTCCCGGATGGTCAAGAGTTACATGGGAGAAGAAATATGCACCAGATCCACAGTGAGTTTGAAGTCACAGTTATACTCAGAATGATCAGGTAGTGCGTCAGCTGAAGCTGCATTAAAGGAAGATTCCAAACCCTCCAAAAAAGAAGGTAGGGGAACCAACACAGTGGGATTCAGCATAGAAGTAAGGCTAAGGGTGTGAAGGTGGGGCCAGTGGGGCAAGTCGCCCTGAGCGTCAGCCTCAGACAAAGGAACAACTAGTGTGCGACCATTCTTTAATGTTAGGGATATGGTATTTTCTTGCAAGTTGGTTTTCACATCAAACTTCCGCCACTACTCCAAACCCAAAATGATAGGGTACAAGAGGTTTTTGATAGCTTGAAAGTGATCGTACAAGTGGTATTTGTCAACCTGATAATCCACTGTTCCAACAACCTTCAGAGTGGGAATACCTTGGGATGTCCCTCCCCTAACTATACCACCTGGCAAGTAACTCAGCCCAAGGTAGTCAGCTAGTCTCTGGTCCATAAAATTTTCTGTGGCGCCAGTATCCACCAGAATAGTGGTGCTGAATTTCCTTAAAGGAGAGGGCAGGATAGCAGTCAGTAGAAAATACCCCAAATAGTCTTTATTTAAAGCAGAAAACGCCAACACTTCACCAGAAAATTCTTTTTCTGGCTCTAGAACGCCATCAGGATATTTTTGGAATCATAGAAGGGGGAGGGATAGTTGGCCACTCTTACTATGAGGCAACATATCCCACCATGCCTTCTGCAGGTGCATATACTTTATCATATCTAAAACGAAGTTCTTTCTCCACTTCCTGAGTGCCACGGATCATGGTAGAGGTCAAACGATGGTTCTCAGGGGTTATTTGATATACTGGAATAGGGTTCTCATCCAAGTCATAAAAGCTAAGAAACGGCTCAGAGGCTTGAATAAAATTTTCATCATAAAACGCATTTTTAGACATAGCAACCCTATTTTTTTAACTTCAATGGAATGCCTGACGTTATCCAAGGCCAACACCCCCAGGCCCATCTGCGCAAATTTCACTAGCATCATCTGAATGCACTATCAAAGTAAATACTCGTTTATTTAAATTAAATTTGGTAATTTTGGCGGAAAGTCAGGGAATCACAACTTTCAGACCAAGAAGCGTCCTTATCCACCAGGTACGAGCATGAAGGGTGGGTACTTTCCAGCTGGATGCAGCCATAATAACGCTGAGATGCTCCAACCTTCAGAAAAAGAGGAAACAGCGGTGCGACTGACTGCAGCGAAGCCCACAGCTGGTGCCCACCATTTACTCTTTGGAAAAGTCCCACATGAAAAGTTTGTGCACATAAATTTTAAGGGGGTGGACAACTAATGTAAAGAGAGTGTCTGTAACTCTCAAGTTCCCAGCGTGGTAGTGCATAGTGCAGAAGGCCAACGCCAGGGAACCAGCTGTTAGTTCAAAAGTTACTATAGCCCAGAAGAGGGTGCTGAATCAATAATAACTTAATAAGAGAAGTGCAATTTTAATAGGAAAAAACCAACCAAAAGTGACACGGTGCACAAAGGGAAAGGGGGTAAACATCACAGGTTGGAGGGAACCTGGGCGACCCAATGGTGCACTTGTTGAAAATCTATTTTTTTATTTGAGGTGGGCCAACCTGGGGACGATACTGCACCAATTGAGAGGATATCAAATGAATGGGTGAGGAGGATAAAATCTGGAAAGCCTCCATGCGCAGAATATGATTGGCCAGGAACTCCATGGACCACCTTTTCTATTTTCTATTTTGGTTCAGGGCACTGGTGCACAACGCAAACACAGTCATAATTGTCCCCTACCCAAAGTCCCTGTACCAGAATTGAACTTGGGGAGGCAGCGGTAGAGGTCCCTATTCTACCACTGGGGTATCCTCCCCACCTTACTAGTTGAAAATTTAATTGTATTTAAAATGGACTGGTTAATGTAGCGCAAGACCTCCTTGAAGAGGTCTGTGCACAGGATCGTTAGAAATATCATAAATAAAAAGGGAAAACAGGAAAGGTTTATTGGGAAAGTTGACCAACAAGGAATGTTGGTCATGGAAAACAGATTTAAACTTCATCAAGGAAATTTGGGGTTTACTGAAGTGGGCCCAAGCACTGATTCACCAATAGGCAAACACTATTATGCAAATTGGTATTATATAGCAAAAATGACTTCACTCGAGTAATCAATTGAAGTTGGATTTAACCCAAATGCATAGTTTCATAAATGGAATGGGTTTCAAACCTCCGTTCCTCAATCAACTGAATAGTACCATCATAATTAATTGGGTATATTTCATTTTAATTCCTGGGCTGATGAAAGGGGATAGGCGTTCTGCACTTCACTAATACCAACCTGGGCATACTTGGCTTGTACCCAGCGTTGGTCTAGTGTGTGCCTGATGCCAGGGAGGGCCTGAAGCTTCACCTTCTGGGTCTCCTTTCACCCAGCCTTATCTTATGGTTGGTCCCCACTATCATGTCATTTAACCATGACACTTTTGTGGTTTTGCCTAATGTTTATGGCATGTTTATTGGAGCCAAATTCATGCGGCAATTTGGGGAATTGGTGGATATGGCTTAGGAAACTTTTGAGATTTTGGGGCAATGGATTCCCATCTATTTCACTCCAGCAGAATGCCAAAAGAACCTATTCGCTTTAGTAAAATAAATCTTGCATATAGCAATGCTATAATTCCTGTTCACTATTGGCAGATGAAGTGGAGGACCAGAGCTCTCCCTAACCAGAATTATGAGTGTAATGGTATTCTGCTAAAGGCTGCGACCACCTTAAATATACCTTCTAGGCACCAGTTATAGTAATGATGAAACTCAAAATAGACGTCCCCAAAGGCCTATATGATGAAATCATGGGTCCCTATCAGCAATCACGGCTCAAGCCCTATGTGGTTCCTGGATTGCTGTTACTGGGGCATGGTGAAATGAAGGTGCTATTAGCAAATCTACAGAAAGAGTCTATAGTGGTCCAAAGACACGAAGTGGTGGCTTTTCTACATTTAGCTTTGATTGATAAAGTTCATCATATACATGACTTCAGTTCATGGGAGGATCTAGGGCTATCTGAAGAAGCCTCAGCCAAACTACTGGCTGTGGTTCTGCATGAGACCCCAACCAGGATATCCGATGACCAGATAGATATAGTGATGGCCCTGTTTGAAATATATTGAGACATTTTTGCATCCAACAACCACGATTTTGGATGTGCCCATGGGGTGGTGTATCAGTTAAACATGGGAGACCACCCTCCCATTTGATTATGGCCTATACATTGATCAAAAGTGTCAGAAGAAGCTGTATCCACAGAGTTGATAAATGATTGAACAGGAAATGTTAGAGCCATCAAAGAGCCCCTGGGCGTCCCCCGTGTTAAATTTTAAGAAAAAAGATGACACTAATCAAGTAGTAATTAATTAATGGAAGCTAAATCATATTATAAAAAAAGATTCATATCCACTTCCACAAATAATTGACACTCTGGTTAGGCTGGGTGGAGCCAACTATTTCTCAGCCACGGATTTGATATTAAGATACTGTCAAATCAAGTTGCCAACAGTGGAACAGGAGAAATGCGCTATCATTGCCTTAAAGGTGTTGTTCCAACCCACTTGTATGCCTAAAGGGTTATGCAATGCCCCAGCTACGTTCCAGAGGGTGATGGACACCATCTTGGGTGACCTGAAGCTGTCCTGCATGCTAGTCTACCTTGACAATATCAACATGCTCTCATGAACATTCACTAAACATTTAGACCATTTAGAGCAAGTGTTCCACCATCTTGCCAAAGCAAACATAAAAATCAAGCCTCTAGAATGACATTTTTTCAAGGAGCAATTAGAATTTCTTAGGTTTGTGGTAAATTTGAGAGGGCTTAGTCCTCAGCCAGCAAAGGTTGAAGCTATACAAAAGATGGCTCATCCAGGCAACAAGAGGGATATCCAGGTGTTCTTAGGGGTGGTTGAGTACTACCTCCGGTTCATCCCTACCTTCATCTGTATTGAGGCTCTCCTCTTTGAGTTATTTAAGAACTCCACCTTTGAATGGACTGAGCTTTGTCAAAACGCTTTTGATGTTTTATGGACCGCATTAGATAGTGCGCCAGTCTTACAGTATCATAATTTTGAGAAGAAACTTATTGTGCAAACGGGCGCGTCTCTTTCCATTGTAGGGGTGGTATTATCCCAGAATTATGATGATGGTGTGGAGCACCCAGTTGCATATTATAGTCAGAGATTGAACAGCCATGAACAGAATTATACCATGACCGAGCAGGAGTGCCTCACTGTAATTTATGCATATAAGCAGTTCTGAGTCTACCTACATGGAGTAAAATTCAAGGTAGTGATTGATCATGCATCGTTGCGTTGGTTAAGGAACCTTCATGAGCCCAAAGTGCGTCTTGCTAGATGGTCTAAAGCTGCAGGCTTATAATTTCGAAATACTGCATCATCCTGGCGCAAAGCACCAAAATGCTGACTGCTTATTGAAGCTACCAACAATTGCAGTAGCGGTAGATATGGGCGACTTGCTATATGAGAAAATGGTCAGTGGTTGATATGCGGATAAACTGCCACAAGTTATTTGGGCGCTAGATGGGATGATGGCTGATATGATCTGAAAAACAGGGAGTTGTATAAGCGTATTGGTAACAATACGGTGAGTTTTCCAAATTCTCCGCTCAACCAGACATTATTTTGAGTGCGCACACGGCAGTGGGTCATGGAGGAGTACACAAGACGTTGGAATTCTTACAGCATCAATACTATTGGAAAAGTATGCACTTTGATGTGCTATAGATGATTTCCTGCTGCCACCAGTGCCAAGTGGAGAAGCTGTTCCACCAAAAACCTCTTACCAGCTGGTGAAACCTCATTTTTCTTGGCACACAAAATCTATTGACGCCGTTGGGCCCTTGCTGACAGGAGCTAACTGGTCAAAATATATCATGGTGGCAATTAAACATTTGACCAGATGGGTTGAAGAACGGTAATAAAAGATCTGTGGGCGGTTACTGTGGCTAGGTTTGTAATGGAATGTATAATTTAGCGTCACGACTGCCCTCAGTTTATCCTTACTAACAATGGAACTAATTTTACCTCACACATCCTACCCATGATCAACGAAATGATGGCCATCTGTGGGGTTCTAAAAACCCTGTATCACCCCAAATCTAATGGAATGGTTGAACGGGTTAATGAGACCCTGGTGAACATACTACGGAAGTTGGTTACAGATAGACCCACCAATTGGAGTACCCTTCTCTCTATTGCTGTAACCCTACAATATTAGCTACCACTCAGCAACAGGGAAGATCTCTTTCCAGTTACTATATGGATGACACCCTGCTCTACCCACAATGCTCTATGCCTGCATGGAAGATACCGGCAGAATGGATCCTCACCGCTACTTGACCACCCTAATGAATACATTGATTAAATCACAAACTGAAGCGTACTCATTCAGCTTGTCCAAGAAAATTAAAAACCAAGCTGCTGATCAGATACAAATTAGCAAGCTAGCGCAGTTCAAGGATGGAATATGGTTCTATTCCACGATCAGCATGGGTTTGGGTTGAAACATAATATAGCTAACACTTGGACTGGCCCTCTTGGGATAATAAAAAAACACAAGTGTTGATTCCTATACTATCAAGGACCCCTGCAAGCGGTTGGATTATTAACCAAGTGCATGCGAAGTTCCTTGGGCATATAAACAACAATAAACTTTATCTGGAGAAAAAGAAAAACAAATCATTGCGTGGGGTATATAGCTAAGTTTTTTTTTGTTGATGCTTGGGTTCTTTTGCTAAGCTATATTCATCTCCCTGACCTTTCTTGGGTTCTTGCGGTGAGTCTTGTGCCTTGATTGGTGGGACCCACGTTCTTTTCGCTGCCTCAAGATGGCGCAGATTCGCTGGACCCTTCTCAGGTTAGTTGTGGGAGTGGAGGCTGCAGCATTGGGGACAAGGAAGTTGGTATCCGCTCTGGGGCCGTCGCACCAGCAAATGGAGGGGAGGATGGGGCAGTTGAACTGGCGGAGGATGATTGATTGGGGGTTACAGGGTAACAGGTGAGGTGGCAATAGTGCATCCGGCTGATTGAAGTTATGATGAACCTGTTCTTGCCCCACTAGGAGCAAAGCCTGCAACCAAATGCTCTGATGATCTTGGGAGATCAACGTGTACCTTAGAGGAGGGGGCCAAAGTCATAAGGGCTGGCGCACAAGAAGGTGAGTCCTGTTTTAGAGGGAAAGGCTATTCTAGTGCCAGGCATTCCACAATGAAGTCCTCCATGCTAGGATATACAGCCAGGAAAGGAGAAGCTGCTGTAAAAGCTTCTTGCTGGGCCCACTCAAGCGCCACCCAGTTCCACTCCATCCCTGACCCTAACTCGCCTGTGGGATGAAAAAGTTCATGTTGCCAAGGTGCACCATGATGGGGAGGTATTGGTACACGTCGTTGGTGCTAAGGGTTGCAAACGCTTCAGTGACCCCAGATTGCATGCAATTCATCTAGTCAATTTGAAAGTGCACCCCTAGGGACCAGAAGTGGGTAGGAGCATGGAGGAAAGACCCTGACCAGCTGGCTATCACCCACTGCACGAAGCACAGCATCCATTGGCTGACAATGCCACAAGATTAGGCTCTGCAGGTGGTGGAAGCACTAGACAGTTAAAGCTATCCGCCATTAGCTGGGCCGCCTCATTAAATGAAGGCCTCTGTTCTGCTCCCCTCCCCAGTGTAGCTGGGTGACTATGTCCCAAAGGGGGCGCAAAATAAAGACAAATGGCTGACGAATTTTGGAAGGAGCTCCTTCTGGGACAGAAGGGTCACGGCGTCCACTTTGGCCCCTCCTTCATTGGCTGGAGGAAGAGGGAACTGTGGGAGTGGGATGCGGCCTGGGTTGATCAAATCCGCGTTGAGCCATAAACAAAGATAAAGTTGAAGTTGCAAGCTTTTGATTGTTGTTTCATGGTGGGCTGCATTGGGATGATCAAAGAGCGGTGTATAGCTTATTGTCCAGTCAAGGGGTGGATAATGTTGAGAAATCTCTATGACTGGACAATGAGCCAATATATCCACAGGAGGATCATTGGTAGGTGTTGTAATTAGGCCTATATGAGCATTATTAAGTATCCAATTTGATGAGCAAAGTCAACCTCAGTGTATAGGAGGAATTCCGCCAAAGATTTAATGATAAGGTGATTAGGAATATTGATGCATGACGTATAATTGGTAAATAGCTATAAACTAGGAGATTGTGAATTTAATGAACTTATACACTTCTAAACCAATGTGAATATGGCGGAATGAAGAGTCTAAGTAAAAAAATTTCTTTCACTTCAATCAACTAAATCAAAGCCAAATTTTGAGTTTTAAAAAATATTAAAAACCAGCCACTCAAATTGAGCAATTTAAGCAAAATGTCAATGCTATTGATACCTGCTGCCCCAGCTTGGGGTAGTGGTGCGCCGCCTTCTGGCATCCTTTGGATACCACCAGAGCACATCTGAGCTGGCTCTGCTAGCCCTCTCAATGCCACTGGGTGTTATGCAACGCATCAGGACTTAGCCACCATCTCAAATGCACTCAGGCGGTGCTCCAGAGCCCTTTGGTGCTCCCTCAGAGCAACCTGTGTTCAACCTCTGGGTCAAAATTTGGAATCTTATCCCATACATGAGTGTGGCCATTATTGAGATGGCTATGGTGGTTTTCAAACTCACCAGATATATTGATTTTCGCCCATCCAAGGACTATTTTGAACTTGGATTTTGATCTGAGGCTAATTCACAGCAGCATCTAAGCTGCCAATTATTTTTAAAAATATCCCTATCCCCACTGTTCTTTTGCAGCTCCCAGATGAGGCCACTTTGGTGGTCCAGTTCTCTTGGTTGCCCTCCCACCTTTCCCCCAAATGCCTCCACCATGATATTACAGAGGTTTTGGCTGTTTATGGCTCAGACCCTATGCTGCAGTTTGTGGTTCCAAATGGAGTGGATCATTTAGCAGGTCCATGTGCCTTTGTGACAATATGCCCATTCCATCATGACACTCATCTTGTGATTCCTCCTTGCACGGTGATAAGATCTGCCCCTGATCACCCATTCTGGGTGCATGTCAAGAACAGCTGTGCCATTTGCCCCTTGTGCTTTGAGCTTGATCACTCAAAGTGCAAGTGCCCTATGGCTCCTGCCTCCACTGCTTCAGCCACTCCCCCTCCAGTATCAGCTCAGCTGCTGCCACGCCCAAATTTTTTTTATGGGGCTCAATTCTCCCACCCCCAACCTTGGCAAATTCTAACATGGCTTCCAAAGCCACATCCAATCAAAATTTTAAAATTTTAAAAATTTGGTCTAATTACAAAACCCTGGGCTGATGGCTGGAACAGTTTCAGCTGAGCTGCCATGGTTGACAGATTGCAGCCAATCAGGTGCAGCCAACTTGCCAACTCTGATAGCTGGGCCAGCACAATATGAGTCAAATCCTTTTGAGTGTCTCAATTGGATCTAAAATGGCCAGTCATATGATGTTAAACTGGATTTTGCATTGGAGGAGTTTTTCTTCAATCCTCCAAAATCACACCCCCGCCATTTTCATCTCAAAAATGGTTATCTCATCTATGAAAATATAACCTTAGTGGCATTTGAAGCTGCTGCAGCTCCTGCCAAAACCCTCCTCCGCCAACAACCCCATGGGACATTGGAACCCTTTGTTGAGTGTAATCCCATTTAAAATTTCCCCATAATTTTAAGGAGGATGAATAATATGAAATTGAGGAGCTTGCTTTTGGTGCAAGCCATGCTTGCATTGATGCAGCAAAAACCTCTCTTTTTGACCACAATTATTCCAAAACCGCTGGCGCATCAAGTTATTTACTTTTGTGCCTGCTCTCATCACTTTTGCTGAGCATCAACTTGTTCAATATGTTAAGGTAATGGACACCGCAACCTCATTACCAAAGAAACCCCACAGTTATACTCCTTATGCCACATGTCACTAATGCTCCCACCCCAATGCTGTCTGACATGGTCCACCAGTTAAAGTGGGCACTGGACAAAGTTTTCCCCAAAGCTTCCTCCCCTTCTGATATGGCTTTCTAGGCTGTTATCTGAGGTGCCATATTAGGAAAAAGTTATTATAATAATCCCTTTATTTGGCCCATTTATGAATAAAGATGCGTGTCACTCCCCTTTTGGGTTGGTCATCACTAGTGCTAAAAAGAGTCTAAGCAAATGGGTCGGTATTGAATAAATTCACTAACATATAAGTGAGATGGGAAGGTTGGAAGGTGGAGGTTTTTGTGAGAAGGAAGAAGAGTTTCAGGAGAAGCAGCGTTATATATAATATAAGAAAATAAAGGGTTGTAGAGGAAGCAAATGCTTCAGATTCTATTATATTTATTAAGTTATCTTAGGACCAACGATCTCCATATCATCCATCCGTTGCTCAGTGGAACTAACATTGTGCAGCCCTTTGGCGTATCTCTGATGTATCACCAAAGTGTAAAATCTGCTTAATGAAGTTTGTCAACAAAATGTCTCAACTGGATATAGGGGCTATCATTTATTTAAAAACAATTCATATACATGTTGGTGATGCTGTTTCTGTAAGTTAACACAATTAGTAAATTCTATCTCTTAGTCCGTGGATTTTATTGCTACAATTGAAACCAATTAATAACAACGTTTTATCCAAAATAAGGAAAACCTATGCTAGTTGTCAGGCCGCGGGGAGAAGCTCCTAACTGGCCCAGTATTAAATCAAGTCCCCAAAGCCCCCAAATAGATAGTAGGCCCTAAGGGCCTAAGAAAGCTACAGAAGAACTAAGAAGGTAAGAGAAACGATGGGTTTATTAAATAATGCCTTGATGTATTTATAGGACCTTGAGGCTAAGGGAGGGCTTGGAAAGGGAAAGATTTAAAAAAAGGCAGGTAGCAGGAGCTAGGCGACAAGTGCCTAGGGGAAGGGAGATATCAGCATAAGTTGCCAATTGGTTATATAAAAAATAATATTTTAATACAAAGGGGATTGGGATTATCCTCAGCATCAGCTGCCAGTGAATCCCAAAAGGGTTTTATGATTAGGGTTCAGCATTGGATGGTAATTTCCCATGACCTGATTGATGGTTTGACATCCTTGGCTTTAGTCGCCAGTGTCAAATTAAATTATAATTAATATCTATTGGGGTTAATCCCTGAATCCTTGTATCAGGCTCAACCCAAGTTAATGTGGAGCTCAACATGACATATACCAATAGGTGAGTCACAACCCTTAGTTGAGGCTTCCCTCTATAAAGGGAGAGTCCCAACACTAGTTGCAACCTGGATGCTAAGGATCTTTCAGAACTTAAGGATTAATGGGTCTTAAGAACTCCCTGGACTTCAAGATTTTCAAAAGGACCCCAGGCCTCTCTGGTCCTCCTGGGACCGCCAGGCCTCCTGTTGGGATTTTTGACCATATTCCCAGCTGACTAGATTACCAGGGGTCACTAAGGGATAATTATATATAACAAGTGAATTGGAAATTGGTTGACCCTGATTTTGAAGTAACAATACTTGGGGGATTTTAGGTTATTTTCCTAGACCAGATCCATTGAGGATCGATCCAGATGAATGCTTAAGATCTCGTTGGGCAGAGTTGCTGATGAAATAGGTGCAACTGATAGTTGATCAATGATTAACTATCAGGTGTACCAATTGGGATTGGTCAGGATTAATCACCAAACAATTGGGAATTTAAGGATCAACTTGTGAGGCGAGTGATGCTGCCTGTAACTAGTGAATTGATAAGTTGGTTTGCGACCTGCCTTAATGGGTAACAAGTCTTATTACCTAAGCAGGTCGCTTGCCAAATATGGTTGGTTCTCTGGGATTGAGAGTAAAACGTTAGGGACACATTTTACAACTCTTTTTCATATTAGATCTCAAAAATGTCCAATGACAGAATCCTAGCAAGGATGGGGAAGACCATCGCTGATGAGATGAGGATGGGTAATTCAATGGCAACGGTAACCGTTTCATTGAGGAGGTTCCAACCAAGGGTTGGGCGCCAAATTCCCAATATAATTCCCCTTTCAATTTACTAATAAATTTGAATTTATTCTAGGTACGCTGACCAGGAGATGGATAGTACTATAATTCAAAACAAAAGAGCCCAATTAAAAGAACAAAAGGAATACAAAACAAAAAGAAACTGCCAGCCAGGCAGGGTGCAGAAACTTCTAACCCATTATGGCAGAGGGTGAGAGGGTCAGGCAATTTTTCTACAGATATGTTTGCCATGATAGTGTCATTATGTTTGAAGAAACAGACTAAAGTGGAGATCTAGGGCGTTGGAGCATCAGCATAGTGTGGGTGGATGGTAATGTAGAATAAGTTCTCCTCTTCTTTATCAAGAGCAGCGCAGTAGACAGCTTCAACGAATTATAAGTGATGTTCATCTTATATGTGGGCATTGGGGAGCTGGGCAAAATTCGAGATACTTTGGTGGTGATTTTAGCAGATGGGTTAAATTCTGCTAGTTTAGAGACATGCATGAAAGTGGCTTTGGCATCAACAAACAAATTTGAGATATTGCTGCAGGCTGATTTGGGGAAATAAAGAGGGAAGTAGAGTGTGGGCAGCCCTGGTTGGTACTGAGCCACTGAATTGGGCCATAGCTTTGCGTAGGTTTGGTCAATGAAAGAGGCCACCACTGTGAAGGCGAGCTGGTGGTCATTTTGGTAGGGGGCGGCATTGGGTTTAGAATTGAAACGTTTGGGGTATGGGGTATCATCAAAATCAGAAATGAAAAAATTGGCTCAACCATAAAAGAACTGGCTGAGAGGTTGACCAGTTTCCACACTCATGATAATGTTACCTGATTCATCAATCTCGCACAATAGGTCCCATGGATTTTGTTTTACAAAAATATTAAATGAAGAATTTGGGTGGGTAGGTTTCAAATGAGCTGCTTGGGTAAGAAGGGTGGTCCAAGCCTGACTCTGATTGGCGGGGATAGAATTGGGTGTGTAATGTGGGAAGTTGATTTGGTGGGGGCCAATTTCCCACTCTGGCCCATCAAAAGGGATTGTTAAGTGGGAGGGGGCAGCAAAACGCCCCATTTGGAACCCACTGAATAGGGCTCCAAAGCTGCATCAGAGTAAGTGGCATGGGGGCAGGATTTTTTGAATGGTTGAGCCCAAAGCAGAGGGGAAAAATTTGGTGATCAAAATCAACACGAGCCCAAAAGAAATGCTCAGGCGCTGCTGCAATAAAAGCTTGAGGGATCTGGTGGGCTATGGCAGGGTGGTGTGGATTATGGTACAGTTGTGTGAGGGGCAGCAAGGCGCTCCACACCAGAGGGAAAAGCGAAGATGAGGTTGGGATGAGTGCCATAAGGCATAAGCCCCGCCATTAGCTGACCATACAAAAGTTGGGATGGAAAATGGAAAGGGAGGGATGCAAATGACACCACCAGTGTGGTGTCAGAAGGGAGGAATGTATGGGCAGTAGGGATAGGAGTGTTTTTGTAAATAAGCGGAGTTAAAGCTGCTGCTGTAGCATCCGCCTCCATTTGGAAGCCTATGTCAAAATAGCCCTTAAAATAGCGGAAATCTATAGAGCCAGCCAGCGCCAAGGCAGTGGTGGCAAGCTTGACAATTGCTTTGTCAGAATATGGGATTAACTTCCCATAGTTGACACAGAAGCAAAAGTGAATGTTGGACCAAGGAAGGGTGAGAGGGTGGGGGCGAGATGTGTGGATGTGCGCAAGGTGGAGCGCTAAGTCCCATGGGTGGATAGGTCAGCCAGAGGAGTTTGGCGGGCTATTTGATCCTGTTCACACGCATTTCCCATAGGGGTGGCAAATGCTAGGGGGTGGAGCACCACTGCCCCACACTGGGGCAGCAGGTGAAGGATCTGAGGACATCAATCAGACAATGTCCATGGCCAGACAGCGGTGGATAAGAAAACTTTTAATTTTATTAAAATTCGTCTGAAAGTGAGATCAAGCGGAAAGAAAAAGACCAAGAATTCAATATTAAATATACAGAAAAGGCAGATATACACATATACTGATACTTATACCAGAATCCATTTTGAGTTCTACTCTTTCTTAAGGAAATTATTGCTGTGTGCTTTAATTGGTAGAATCTTTAGGATAAAGAGTAAGGATCTGAGCGTGGATCCAGAGAAGAGAAGCTGAACTGAATCAGGGATTGCTGCTTACTGTGTGTCATCAGAGAGAAGCCATAAATGAGGATCTGAGCATAGTTTGAGTTAGGCTTTATAAGGGAACGAGCTCCCATTGAGGACATCCTGAGTATTTTGAAAGGAAATAATGGTCAAGCATCAGACTTAATACTAGTACTTTATTTTTTAGTACTAGATGGTCAATGCTAGTACTTTATTCAACTATGAATAATAGTATGAAGACTATTATCGAATGAGTACATCTTACTATCAAACAATGTGGAGAATTTCATGAAGATGACCTGTGAAGTTAATTAATTTAGGGGTTATCAGCCAAGAATGATAAGAACCCTAAAAATTTTATCAATTGGTGCTCACTACAGGGCTTAGTTGATTAGAAGATTTAGGACGTGATGTCATATAAGTATGAAATAAGAAGCTCTGAATGGAGTTTTCAATTGTTACCCAGAACGCCCTGAAATTGGTGGATCATCAAGGATTTGCTGCCTTGGAAGAGAGAGCCACCAAGATTAAGGAAGGGGTCAATAATGTTGTGAGTTTTGTAAATGAGTTACTTGGAAAAGTAATGTCATTAAAGAAAAAAAGAGATTTATTTAAGAAGTCTTATTTTTGAAAATGGAGCGAAAAGAGGATTGCATTCATTTAAGAGCGTTCAGCACAGATATAGAGCAGCTGATTAAGCAGTTCGAGGAGTTGAAGACTCACAAATGTGAATGTGAGCCATATGTGGCGACTGACGCTGAGGAAAGAACTCCCTGGAATTTATTTGGAAAGATGACTACCCCAAGGAACATGCCACCCGCTTTCACAGCTATTTCAGAGATGATGCCCATAAATAAATTCCCAAGTGAGCTGAGTAGCTGAACCAAGAGAGGTAGCTAGAGAAACCTCTGAGGAATTCAAAGTGGCACTGAAATTGCCCACTTTCCATTGGGATAACGCCTCTGCATGTTTCTGATTATAAATATGACAATGTACAGATATGGTGATCGTCAAAAGGCATTGATGGTATTGAATTGCCTGGATATCAATTGTCAAAACCTATTGTTGCCCCATCTAGAGGGGGACAGCTGGTCATATGCAGAGGCCAAGGCGGCCATTATAAAGAAATTGGGAAGCCCCATACGCATGTCAAAGCGAAAGCAAGGATTTATGGGCATTCAATTTCTATAAAGATTTTTTTTATCAATCTTTGCTGATTGTTTCTACCAGGAATTGCAATTCTT
Organism: Massospora cicadina; assembly: GCA_022478985.1. Lineage (NCBI taxonomy): Eukaryota > Fungi > Entomophthoromycota > Entomophthoromycetes > Entomophthorales > Entomophthoraceae > Massospora > Massospora cicadina. Next base: position 33,019 of record JAKSZP010017260.1, read on the forward strand.
TAGTTGGAGAGAAAGTGCTGGATGATTTCAATTCCCAGATTGCACTGCAAGCGGCCCTTCAGCCCTACCATGATTTGCATCAAATGATGTCTTCCGTATTCTTGGTGGAGATTACCACCTCTCAGATTTTGGACAATTTGAAAATATTGGGAGCTACTTTGATGCCCCAGATAGAAGTTTTAAATTGAATCCAGTATGAGATCAAAATCCTACGAAAGGGAGCGAGAGCACTATGAGATGAATAACTGAACTGGGCCAGGAAATAAGCCTAATGGCCTTAAACGGATCAATAAGAAGTAGAAAGTCTGTTACCAGTGTGGAGGAAAAGGACATTTCGTTGTGCACTGCAAGAAAACCAAAGATCATATCAATGTGGTCCAAGCAAAGGGTTCCAAACTTTCACAGGATTCAGGAAAAGGGACCACAGCCTAGATGAGGAACAGTCTAGAGCAACGGAAAAACCTGCTCCCCATTATTATGCAATAAGAAATTGACATTATTAATCTGCTTGTAAATGATGACGCACAGTATCAACTATATTAGGTGGTCAATTTAGGAATGAATGCAGTAAACAGATCCAGAGAAAAGAGGATTGACACCAAAATAGTTATGGAAGTTGCTCAGCCGTATGCACAACAACTGGCGGACAAGATTTGAGCTGCAGATAATCTGGAAGAATTCCACAAAGTCAGATTAGATGAGGCAAACCTGTCAATCTCCCCTTAGCATGATCAAGGAATCATTTTTTGATCTATCACACAAATAATTAACACCCTCAATTTTGCAAATAATGCCACTATACACTCAGTAAATACAATTTTATAATACTCCAAGTGTACATATATATATATATTAGTTAATTGAGTTCAGGTGTGGGCGATAGCTGACAGTGGAGCGCCCATCAACATTTTTTTGACCAATCTGGTGAAGAAGATGAGGATCTCACCTGACTTAGAACAAAGAAAGGATATGGAACAGCTGGGACAAATACCACCATCTTCTGTGGAGCGTATAGCTCTCTACCACTTTGATTTGGATCCTTGGTGGTATCCACTCCAGAAATAGTTTAGGCCAACCAAAGATATGGTATTCTGATTGGGATGGAATGTCTATGAAAATATGGAGTTAAATGTAACTTCTAGGATAATAAATTGACCATATTGGGTCATATGTTGCCATTGGTTTATCAGAAGGATGGGAAAGCTCCCCTGTGTAGGAGAATTAACTTCATCAACCAGATATACAATAATGGCATTGTCCTTATTTGATACCAACTAGTTGACTGAAGGTGATTAGAAATGTTGACAGAAATTCTATAAAAATTGGGGAAATCCGCTGAGAATCAAAAATATGAGAACCATAAGCTGGGATCACAAATAATAGTTGACATGGGGTTGACATTAGAAATACCAGAGCTGCTGTATGGGGAAGTAGGAAGCCCATGGAAGAAGTCTAGAGTAGAGCCTTGGGAGGCTCCTGGAATAATTATGCTGGGCCATGGAGAAATTCGAGTTCTCCTGGAAATTTAAGTGAAAAAACTGATGAAGATTGAAAAGGATCAGCTTGTTGCATTTGTTCACCTAATCCTGATAGCTGAATTGAGGAAATCCCACGCTTTTGGGACCCTCAATAAAATGGGATTACTGGACAGGGTAACTGATAATGTTAATCTACTGGTTGATCAAGAGCAACTCGCTGATCTGACGGACAGACAGCAGGAGGAGATGCTCAAATTATTTGACATGTATCAGGAAGTATTCACCCAGGATGACCATGATTTGAGATGCATGAGTGATGTGATCCACAAGGTCAATACCAGGTAAAATTTTCTAATCAGGATGAGACTGATTTGATGGTCAAAGGCGGCTGAAGTGGTAGTAGAGGAAGAAATCAACAAACTAGTGAAGCATGGGCTTCTAGTTCTGTTGTCAAGTCCCTGGGCAAGCCTGATTCTTATTGTGAAGAAGAAGAATGGCTCTAATCAGGTGGTGATCAATTATCAGAAGCCAAACAAGATTATGAAGAAGGATTCATACCCACTACTAAGAATTGATGATGCACTAGATCAATTAGAGAAGTGAAGTATTTCTCCATGATGGATTTAATATCAGGATATTGGCAAATTTATTTGCCAAGAAAAGACCAAGAGAAATGTACAATTATCACCATGCAGGGGCTTTATCAACCAACGAGGATGCCCCAGGGTCTGTGCAATGTGCCTGCGAAGTTCCAGAGGGCCATGGACACCATACTAGATGGCTTGAATTTGTCATGCGTCTTGATGTACTTGGATGATATAAATTTGTTCAGTAGGACGTTTACTGACCATTTGCACCACTTGGAGGAAGTGTTTAAGTGACTATCCACAGCTAACCTGAAGATTATGCCAAGGAATTGTCACTTCTTCAAAAAAGAGTTAGAATATCTGGGATTCATAATCAACTATAGTGGACTGCATCCGCAAGCCAGAAGATCAAAGCCATAGAGCGAATGGCTGTACCAAGGAGTGTCCAAGATATCCAAGTGTTCCTTGTAATGGTCAGATACTATAGAAGATTCATTTAGGATTTTGTAAGGATCGCTGAGCCCCTCTTCCATTTACTGAAGGATCTGAAAAAATGATTCATTTGGAGTGAAGAGGCCTAGAGTTCCTTTGATAAATTATGCCAGTATTTAGTAGATTCTTCAATTTTGAAATATCTGAATTTTGATTGAGAATTTATAATACAAACCAATGCTTTGTTAATGGCAATTGGCGCCATACTGATCCAAGTAGATGAACTTGGGGATGAACATCTAGTGATATATGTGAGCTGGACAATCTCAGCTGCTGAGAGGAATTTCATCATGACTGAGCGTGAATGCCTTGCAATCATTTACGCCTGTAAACATTTTTTGTGTATAATCATGGAATGCACTTCAAAGTGTTGATGGACTACTCCTTGTTGCTTTGGCTACACAATTTAAGAGAACTGGAAGGATGACTGGCCCATTGGTCACTAAAGCTATAGACTTATGATTATGAGATTGTCCACTGGGCTGGAGCTTCTCATCAAAATGTGGATGGCTTTATTGCAGTTATCAATGGTCCAGGTGGTATACCAGAAAGTGGATGAGCTACTTCAGAGAATGGTTAATGGAGAAATTGGTAACGAGCTCTGAGAAATCTAAGGTGCACTTCGAAAATTGATGAGAAACACTGATACCATGGATGGACAAGTTTCAAGATGATTGATGGTAAACAATAACTATTCCTAAAGCTGTCAGAACAAGTGGCTATTATTCAAGCTGCTCATAAGTTTGTCATCATAAAGGCCTGAGGAAGACAACCAATCATATTTGACCGTATTACTGGTGGGAGTCCATCAACTATGATGTAGCGGAATATCTGGCTTGTTGTGTGGAGTTCCAGTTACACAATCCACACAAGAAAATGACTGGATACCAACTGGTCCACCCTGGATTTGCTTGGCAGACGGTGTACATTGATGTGATAGGACCACTGATGATGAGCACAGGAGGAGTTAAATACATCATAGCTTCAATTGACCATCTGATGAGATGAGTCGAGATGAATTCTCTGGTGAAAGTAGACGCTAACAGCACTGAGAAGTTTATCTTGGATCAAGTAGTATACCAACATGAATGCCCACGGGTCTTGCTGAGTAATATTGGAACGAATTTCACATCTCATGAGATCCTGTGATTGAATGAAATTATGGGGATCAGGGGAGTCATATATGTACCATACCAGCTGGAGATGAACAAACTGATAGAACGGGTCAATGGAACGCTGACCATGACACTTAAGAATCTGGTCGCAGTGAGAACTTCCACGTGGGGCTTGGACCTTAGTTTAATGACATTTTCCTACAATATAAGTCATCATACGGTGATGGAAAAAATGCCATTTGAGTTGCTATATGGAAGGAAGGCTGCGTTGCTGCCAATTTTATATTTGGTGGTGGAACCGACATTGGGGGATGAGTGCTAATCAGTACCTGAACCAATTGACAAATATCCTGATTGAAATGCAATTGCAAGCATTTGATATGACCTTAAAGAAAAGGATCCAAGCAAAAATTATGTATGATAAGATTTGACCAGCCTTAACAGAATACCAAATAGGCAAAAGAGTTGCCTTTTGTGATATGCATGGTTTGGGAGGAAAAAACAAGCTTGATGCGCAGTGATTGGGCCCATTTGATATTATTGCCAAGATGGTGATGGACGCCTACTCCATAAATAACCTCTTGGATAGAAGGATAAATTGAGTCCATGCTAAGTATTTAATGCAGTGTGTAAGTCCAGGGAATGCTCTGCGTGGATCAGTCAATTTTCCCATTTTCTAAAAAAAAAGGGTCCAAAGGGGGCAGCTGTACCACTCATCACACAGGGCAACCTCACCCATGTTGTAGATGAGTGTTTGGTAACAGCGCTCCCTCTGAAGATTCCTCCCTGGTCCCCATGCTTACCTTTGAAGAGTTAGTTCACCAAATAGAGAAAATCTGTGCTAAAGTTATTGTAAACCATTATCCCCTCAAGCTGGATGGACTCTATAACGCTGATGGCGTTAAATCCTCAAAATCAGAGTCAAAATGTCTGAAACATACAGAATTAAAGCCCAACGGTTGTGAAACTCATAGCCAGAATGGGACAAATAATGAAATTTCAGTTGAAATTGCTGATAACATCAAGCCATTGAGAAGGACAATTGCCAACCCTAAATTCCTCTCAAAATTGTCAGTCCTTGTCCACTGACAGGAATATAAACCATTTGGGTTGTTGCCAATAAACTAAAACCTACATCACAAAAATGGGGATCATTGCTCAAGAAATCCCGCTTGGCTGAAAAACGACCCAGCGACTGGGCATGGATGGGTTGGTTATTCTAAACCCGTTTCCAACCTGTTGGGACCATCCCTATGTGGGGTGGCTCTGGGGGATCCCCATTGCACATTGGTCCAAACGCCATAACGCTAACTGCTGTAAATGCAGTAAATCCTCAGGTCAGGCGTTTGCGTGCAAAATCAATAATGACTTAGACCACCGCTAATTCTTTTGAGGTCAGTTCAGATTGGAGTCAATATCCCCTAATATAAAAATTAGTCAGGTTAGGTCAAAATTTGAGGGCCTCAATCCCTGATTTGACAAAATTTTATAAATTGACCATTAATTAACCTTTGCTTTGCACTGAGTAAATTGTTGGTTGGATTTATTTAACTTTTAATAAAAAGCCCTATAACCAATTCTAGTTTTTTATTATGTTCAAATCTAAACCTCCCTTCCTGCCTATATATCTTCAAAACCCATGGGACCCATGGCCTTGTTCACCTGGTTCTTTGCTAGGTTCCTATATACAACTATGGCTCATGGACACTCAGTGACAAAATTTCTTCCTAGTTTCAAAAATGTCATGCAAGTAGCAGTGACACTGACATTTAGACTTGTCATTTGGGTGCTTTGGCACTTCAGTTGGCATTCCAGTCTAAAATTAACTTGTTATCTTCCTGACACAGTGGATTGATGAAAAATAATGAAAAAAGAGTTCCTAAAGGACTTCTGAGCCATTAAGTTGGTTATGTCCTGATGATTTGGTCAAGTACGAAAAAAGGAATGCTGAACCAAACTAGATTGTTAAGTCTTAAAAAATAGGACCTCTGAACCATAGAATACTGGTAGGTCTAATTATACCTAGGAACCAGTTTGGGGGAATAAAATAGAAAAGATGGACCGCTGAACTAAGAAATGGTCAAGTCCTATATAAAAAGAAGAAAAAATAAAAAATTGATAATAATATTGGAAAAATCTAATTATTATTAACGCATAAAAAATATATTTTTATATTTTTTTATCAGTTATCCTTGACTCAGGGATGATTCCGCTTATGTTGCCTCTTAGAGGAGAGAGGATAGATTGCAGTAGGAGCAAACAAACTTTTAAAATCTTGTGAGATCAGACGCTAGCAAGGGCTAGACCTACTTAAAACCAAGTTTGTTGAGTGGATGCTGATCCTACAAGAAAGTGACTAGGGAAGAGAGATGGAAATATCAGACCATGCCAAATGCAATACCTCAGATTGGGGAGGAAAGCAACAGAAAAAGAAGAGGCAGTCAGTGAATAACCCCAAGTAATCCCAATATGGCACCAGAGCCGGAAGATTGGTCTTGAGCACTTGCTGATGGGCTTTGTCAAAAAAATTGGACATATGGGCCATCATGAAGCAAGGAATACTAGGCGAGGTTTGCCAAAACATGCCCCCTAATAAAGTCATCAGGGGAAGGTACAAATGGGATGCACCAAGAATGAGATAGTCATACAGGGAGTGAATGGCATCCTGCAGATGACGACTACAAGATTCTTGGAAGCAAAAGCATAATGAGCGATAAAATCCAGGAGAGGAGGGAAGCTTCATGGCCCAACTTCAAAGAACTTGGCCAGAAAAGCAAATATCATATGCTGCAATATCTCAATCTAAGATGTTTTCAAGATATGAGGGGTTCAGAGCTATGGATAGAGCCTCAGTTACATAGGTCCTCAGTTCTGCATAGGAGAGTTCAAAGTGTTCGCTGTTTCTGATAGCTAGTTCAGTTGATAGAACATCTGTCTTGTAATACTGGCCAAGTTGGAAAATTAGAACTTTAGAAGCAAGTCCAATCTGATGAGGAACTATTGATCAAGAGTGTAGGGAATTTCTTCAGGAGGTTTGATGATGATGGTAGGAGAATCTGCAAATGGAGCCAAATCCAGGAGAGTTTTGAAATCTAACTCAAGAATTGATGGTGGAGAAAATATTGATCGCTATTCATTTGAGACAATTGCTAACCTCGTTTTGTCAGGGTTTGATGCTATTTCTGGTAATTCCATGGAAGGACTGGTTATGGGTACTTACCTAGGATTATGAGTTCTGAGAGGACCATAGAATAGGTTATGATGTGCAGATTGACTCATCAGTTGAAAGAGCTAAAGCATTTTATCAGATATGCTATTAAGCAGTTTTTGGTACCAAGACTCTGAATTAGACATATGAGCTGGACGAGAGGGGGATGTCAGACTTATATGATAGCTGACATTATGCACTCTGGAATCAATTAAGCTCTAATTTTGGAGAAATTAATCTCAAAATATATTGGTATAAGCTCTCCAGAGAAGAATTAAGCTTGATATGAGCCAAGAGATTATTATGAGAAAATAACAAGGGTGAATATAGATGAGCATTCTTAATTTCACCACAAAATAAACATCAATGGCAAGGAATCTTGTCAAAGATGAGGAGGAAAATCAGGAATTGAGGATGCCAGACCAAGAATCATGAATATGACAGCAGGTCATATGCCCTGATGGGGGAAAACTGGATCCTAGGATTAGTATCATCAAAGATGAATCAATCAGCCCAGCATAACAGAAGGTCATGAGAACTGCACTCTGAGTAGGCGGTATCAAGGAGGAAGAGAAATAGAGCCTTATGATGAAGGTCATCCCAAGAAGTGTTGAGTATCAATGAGTGTACTCCGCTTAAACCAATGAAGTATTTGACCAAGTGTCCAAAGCAGTGTTTCCATGCCCAGTCCTTTTCTCGCTGGAAATATAGGCAAGAGGGGGATGTGTTGGGATTTATGCCCATATTCCCAGCCTGCTAGATTACCATGGGTCACTAGGGATAATTCCCTATAGTGAGTGAATTGGATATCAGTTGACCCTGATTTCAGGTTAACAATGTTCAGGGGATTTTAGGTAATTTTTCTGGTTCAGATCCATTAAGGATCAATCCTAATAAATTTTTAAGGTCTCGTTGGGCAGAGTTGCTGACAAAATAGGGGCATCTGATAGTTGATTGATGATTAACTATCAGGTGTACCAATTGGTATCAGTCAGGTTTCATCACTGACTGATTGGGAATTTAAGAATCAAGTTGTGAGGCAAGTGATGCCACCTGCAACTAGAAAATTGATCAGTTGGTTCATGACCTGTCTTGATGGGTAACAAGTCTCATTATCTAAGCAGGTCGCTCACCAAATATTTTTGGTTTGTTGGGATCAAGTAGAGAACACAGGGACACGTTTTCCAATTCTTTCCGTTTTAGGTCTCAAGGATTTTCAATGATGGAATCCTAACCAGGATGGGGAAGACCATCGCTGATGAGATGATGAAGGTTACTTAAATGGCAACAACTGCCATTTCATCGCTTAGGCACCAACTGAGGGTTGAGCACCAAATTCATACTATAAATTCCCCTGATAATTTACTTTGTATAAAACATGGGATAACTATTCTCTCCACTTGGTGTAACTTTCTGAGAAATTTATTCAGTTAATTAAAAGCAAACACTTAATCACACACCAAATTCTTTCTTTAATGTCGTCAGATCCACCGCCAACTGTCCCAGCGTGGGGAAGCGGCGAAACTCCCCCTCCATTTTCCGTCTGAAAGGAAAATGTGCTTAGACTGGATCGCCCAGTCATTCCAAACCCTTGGAATGATTCGTCCCTCCCAAGGATCTCAATGCCCATCTTGTCCAAACCCAAGTGGTGCCCTGCTGCCCCCTGGTGCTCCCCCAGAGCAACATGCATTTTGGCCTTAGGGTTGAATATGGGAAATTCTTCCCCTATGACGACCAAGCCATTATCAAAATGGCTCAGGCGGTGATGACACCAGCCTGTTTTATTGACTTCCGCCCTTCTAAGGGGTACTTTGATCTTGGCTTCCCCTGTGAAGCCAATGCAGCCACTGTGGCAATGGTGCCATTAGTATTTAATAATATCCCCATACAACAACTCAGACTCAGCTCCAAAATGGACACCACCTTGGTGGTCCAGTTTGCTGGTTTGCCCATACTCAGAAACTTCTGCCAACGCAAAAAGTTTGCTTGACGCCCACCAATCCGCCACCCACCTTACGCCAACTCCAACATGGGGTATGATCCTACCTTCCCCTCCTCCAATGCCTGATGCTGCAGCTGCACCTGCAACCACCAATTAGTATCCACCTTGCCCCAATGCCATAAATAATTCATCCAATCAAACATTGTATTGAATCTCAGTTTGATCCCATGCATCTGCAAATGAATCAAACAAACCTCAACCATACGCTGATTCCCCAATCTAATTCAACCAAAACTCATGGGAATTATTGGATGAAATTGACAAATCAGGTGACATCATTGAAGAACTGATGCTGCAAGTCGAGCGGCTCTGTAATGCAAAATGGGATGCAAAATTCCCGCCTCAGAAATATGTCCCACAACCTAACGCCAAACCATTGTACAGCGACCACCAGCTTGCAGTAGAAGCAGCCGCCACACCAGATTGCTGTCCGCTTTGCAAAGCTGCCACCAAATCTGTGGCTGCACTCGCAGAAGGAATTCCACCTCCCATCAAAAAAAATCTTACTGCACAAAGTAAGATCAATATGAAAATTTTATACAAAAACGTCACTGAAGCCATCCAGAATGTGGTAACAGTAGCACGGAATCTGAAAGCAAAAATCACCTGAACCAACATAGCCATGTTCGTTAAATTCCCAGACGTCCACCTCAAAGCTGAAGATGCTTTGGGCAAATACATCATTGGCATTATGATGGCTGGCAACTATTCAGAAGTTCCAGTCATCAGGGATATCAAACCCCATACTGCTGATGCCCCTACACCCTTACTATCTGCCTTAACATGCACCCTACTCTGGGATGAGATGGATGCAGCTGAAGATGAGCCCCCCAATCCCCCTCCCCATCCACCATGGAGGGATAGCAGTATTCGCTGCCCACCTGGTTGGATATTTGTTAGGTATGATTCAATCAATCCATCCATTTTGGGCATTTTGTTTGAATCGTTATTTTTTATTATGATTTTTAGTTTTAGTTTGGTAATGTCCGTCCTCTGGTCAGCTTACCTCAGTTAGATAAAAAAACATGGGATAAAACATCATGTAAAACATCAAGTATTATAAGAATATAATTTAGCAGAATTCATCATTAGTTTTATTGATCTTCAAGGAAATTATTGCTGTGTGCTTTAATTGGAGAATCTTTGATTGGATAGAGTGTAAGGATCGAGGATCCTGAGAAGAAAAGCTAAGCTGATATGGGAATTGCTGCCAACTGTGTGTCACCAGAGAGAGGCTGTAAACAAGGATCTGAGCGTGGATCAAGTTAGGCGGTATACAGGAATAAATCCTTACAAAGTCATCTAGAGTTTTTGAGGAGGAATACTGGTCAAGCATTGGACCAAAACACAAGTGATCTATTCAACTACAGATAATAGTCTTCATACTATTATCAATTGTATATATATCATCAGACAATGGGTTCCTTTTTCAGCTCAGCTATTATTATAAATCAAAAGATTTTTCTTTCTCGTTGCAAACACTTTTGCAACCTATTCAATTCAAGACTAAATCTAGTTTGATAATCTCACAGAGGAGATTAGTTTGCGCCCATGTCTGGGAGCAGTTGGGCAAGCAAGGCAAGAGGAGCAGGTGGAAGGCCTGCGGCTTTAACGTTCAAAAACGCCCCGGAGAATCTGGTGGAATAGAAAAAAATCTCAAAAAACTGGAGGTCACAATTTCCCCAGAGATACTCGCATGGCAAGCACGATGCAACCAGTACATCAACATGCCACACTCCCAGCCACTTTCATCGGTGGAATTCGGAGTCAATGTGTATCTGGACATCCAAAAAATGGCCTTATGGGAAAATTTTTGTGAAGATGTACACAAAATTTTCCTGACCGCGGTGTACGTTGCACCTCACTCCATGTCACGCGGTTGGCTGGACCTAGGTTTTGAAAGCAAAATAGCAGCAGATGAGGCTGCAGCAGTGCGCATAGTGGTCAACCTCCCCGAAGGGCAATGGGTCGTCAAAACCAAATGCACCAGATGGACAAAATCAAACCAAATTTTCCTCACGTTTGACTTTTTGCCTACTACAGTTAAACGTGACATTTTGGAGCAACACCTGAAAGATGGTATCGCCATATACAGCAAAATACAATCTTTCAAAATGCAACATTTCACACTGATGCCACACCTGTGCACTGGCAAAGCCATCGCAGTTCTGACCCCAACTGAGGAGATCGTGAAGGACCTAACCCAGATCCCACACTCCACCTTTATTAACATCGCAGGGCATACCACCCACCCATTCCAGGTAACTGTGGACAGCGCGCCCCCCATTTGCACCCACTGTGACACGTTCGGCCATAAGGCGCATGCATGCCCCATCAAAGAGGGCATCACATTCCAAGAGCACCCCTCAGCGGCCATGGCCAGCGGAGAGGCGCACTATGAACCAACCGCAAGCACCAAGGAGGCTTTCCCGTGGGGAGCACAAGGCTGCTACCTATTGGTAAAGCCCATCTCCCCGCAGGAGCAGAAGAAGGCAAAGCAGGCCCATAGGGCCGCAGCCAAGGAAGTGGCCAAGGCCACCACCACCATCCCACACTCACAACGCCAGGAGGACATGGAGACCTTTGCAGTGGAAGTGACTCAGGAATCCATCACCCAATCAGATTGGGAGGCCCATGCCGAGCGGGCCACTCAATCTGAGGATCTGATGGGAGATTCGATCTCACCCAATCGCTGCACCCAAGCTCCAGTCAAAACTGACTTGGGACCTATCCCAACTGAAAAAAAAAATTTGCCCCACTCGACGGTGCACCAAACTTATCCGCACCGCAAAAAATTCATCCGACGTCAGGAAAACAAAAAGTGAAGGCCAAAGCCAACGCGACTCTTTCCACAAAAATTAACAAAAACCCTGATAGCATTGCTGCTAACACCCGCACTGCTGTGAAAGCCCGTGGGGACCTTGAAGAGGCTGGTGGGCCCAGGGGCCCACCCCCTCACACCTAAGGTGCAATGGGGGAAACCTTCACTCTAGGGATGCTGAATATCGCTGGACTCAAGGCCTCCCCGTCCTGGGCTAGGAAACTGAGTTTTTTACAAAACAATTTACCCATGGATATCCTGGCCATCCAGGAGTCCCACTGTCCACAAGGTTCTGAGGAAGCTTGGAAAACAATGCTCCTCCCATCCCTATCCTTTTGGTCAAAGCACTGTGGGGTGCTAATTCAGAAAAAATAATTTTTTCAAATTCACATCCTCAGAAACATTCCTAAATGGCCAAGTGCTTGTTGTCACCTTCTCGTGGGCTGACGTTGCACACACAATCATCAACATTTATGCCCTAAATGGTGCACACGAGCGTCGGGAATTTTTCTCATCAGTCAAATCCCTCCCGCTACCCCCAATTCTTTCCTTGTTGGTGACATGAACTGTTGGCTAACCTCACCAATGGACCGGTGGCCACCCTCACCCCATGCCCCACAGGGTCATGTAGAACTATGCATTCTAAAAGCCACCCTTGGGTTAATGGATGCACTGCCACAACATGCCCCACTGCTCGAAAACATGACGTGTCCCCACATTTACAATGGCCAATTAAGGTCCATGACCTGCATCAACCTTATTCTAACACTGGCGAAATTCCAACCCCACATCTCCCACTTCAAAACAATGAAAATGGAATTCTCCAACCACCGACTGGTCTCAATAACATACCACTTACCCGTCACAGTTGCAAAGGCCCCACATTGGTTCAAAATCCGCCCCCCCCGAGCTCGCATCTCCAGGATTTTCCACGTGGGTGGAAGAGGCAACTTTGGCGAAATTGTTTGTTGCACCATTTTGCACGGACCCCATTTCCACATGGACAACTTTTAAAGAGGACACCATCTGCCACTATCGCCATCTCTCCTCCAGACGCACATGAGCCACATCAGCAGTTATCTCGCGTGCACTGGTGGAATTGTCCCACTTGGAGTCCGACATTCCAGCCACAGGATACAGCCCTGCATGGGGCCAGAAGTGGGCGGAGGCAGCTGCCCACCTCAACGCACTCAAAAGGCAACACAAACATCAGGTTTGTGTCCAATACAGGGCCACATGCATCACTAAAGGCGACAAGTGCACCGCATACTTCTTTAAAAAAATTTTGCACCATGCCATAGTGTGGCCTGCACACAGGTGCAAAGATCAGATAATTCCATTGCGGACACACTGGCCGAAGTGGCAATTAAAATGCAAAGATATTACTCTGAGTTATACCGAGCCAAACCAATTCAGCCAGCTGAAATGGTGGAATTTCTCAACTGAGCTCATATCTGCACCATTTTCCGATACCTGGAAATAATGAATTCAATTACTCCAAACAAATTATGGACAGCCATTTGTGGTGCACCAAACCAAAAATGCCCAGGCCCAGATGGCATTCCATATGAGTTCTACAAAAAATATTTCAAATATATATCCCCAATGCTGCTAGCCTCACTCAACCAAAGCCTGTTGGAGATGTGCCTCCTACCAGGAGGACATGAGGCCTTTACTGTCACACTCTTCAAGAAAGGGGATAAGCTTGACTTATCCAACTGGCGCCCCATTTCTCTAACAAACACAGACATCAAAATTTTAACAAAAATCATGGCTAACCGTTTAGGGACTGTAGCATCTGCCACCATCTTTCCAGAACAATTCGGTTTCTTCCCCAGAAGGTCAATTTGGGATAACGTGCACTTTGTGGCTAGTGTGTGTCAGTCCACAGCCTCTGGGGCACTTGTATTCTTGGACCAACACAAGGCCTATGATAGAGTAAACTTGGAATACCTAAGGGCCTGCCTCCATCAATTCCGCCTACCCCCCCGCTTCATAAACTGGGTGATGCTGCTCACGGAATCTGTGACAATGGCAGTGCGTGGCCCAGGCTTCCTAATGGAAGTAGTACGCCCTCAAAGGGGCCTGCGACAAGGGGACCCCCTCAGCCCACTCTTATACAACTTCAGCCTTGACCCACTACTGCAAAATGTGAATGCCCACCTCACTGGGGTCCATGTGCCAGGCCAAACCCCAGTCAAGATGATGGCATTTGCAGATGATTGCGTGGTGGGGGTGTCTAATAACAAAGATGCATGCGCGCTTGAAGCCCTCATCCAGGAATATTCCCAGGTAAGCAACGCGGCACTGAACGCCTCCAAAACCGAAATCATCCTCCTTGGTCAGTTTCAAAACTGCTGGGCCCCAGCAAGTAGTTCCCAACCTGGCCCATCTGCTCACCCACGTCCACGCCTTACTAACTCAACACACACCGCTCCACTGGTGCTCCCCTTTGTGCCACGTCCTACCATAGGACCGTTGCGCCATCTGGGCGTGTGGATGGAGGCAGGCGGATATGCGTCAGCAGTAATGGTGTGCCGTATACTGGACAACGTGACGAAGCAAATCGCCTCTCTCAGAGCCCACCCCTACAACCCTCACTGGCAGGGTTGTTCTTGCCAACTCTATGCTCCTATCCAAAATCTAGTTTGGAGCCCACGCCCTCCCCTTCTCCCCAAGCTTCTTCAAATCCCTGTATGCTTTGCTGCAAGGATGGCTTTGGTCAGGCCGCCCTCCACCAAGTACGGCTAGAGGTCATGTTTGGCCCTCATCATCAAGGTGGCATGGGCATGCTTGACTTCAAAGCCCATGCGGCCAAGATCCTGGGCACCTGGATCGCAGCCGTCACCGCTCCTACACTCCCATCCCAACACTGGTCCCGCGCGGCCCACTCCAACTTCTCCTGAGCCTTGGGCCTCAACAATCCATCAAACCCCCACTTCCTGATGAAATACCTTGCATCACACACATCAGCCACAGGTCCTCATGGGACTAAAACCCGCTACAAACGAATCCTACTCTCCATGCAAAGCGCAGAGTGGAGAATTCATATTAGTGGACATACAACCCGAAGAGGCTGCCCCTCTCCTCAGTTCACATAAGAGGTACAGGGGCTACCCATCCATTATGGCGTGATCCCCGTTCAACCCCAAGTCTTATCCAGGGTGGACTACCTGGACATGATGGACATCCCTTATTCCACTGAGACCCAAAAGACTATCTGGAAATAAGCACACCATCCTCTGTTGTAGCCTCAAGTCCACTCCCATGTGTGGCGCTGCCTGAGGCGGGTGCATCATACAGCTGAGCGCTCTAACGCTTTACACTCATCCTGCGTCGTGTGTGGCCAGTATGGAACGCTGTTCCACCGCCTGGAGAAGTGGCCCACCTCTAAAGTGATATGGCGCGAAGTCCAGCGTCTGCTAGGCCAGGATCAAACGCATCCCTTCAGTCTGTCAAGAGATATGTTTGCTTCATCAATGGCCTCCCCCTTCCACCCTCCCTCCGTGCTCTGGTGGTTGCAATCGCCATGTGGACTATCCACACGATTGTCTTGGATGCCATCGATGGCTCCATCCCCACCCTCCCAGAAGCTGTCCACAGATTCTGGTCTCATTTGGTGGACCACTTTTAAGCGTGGATGTTTGGATATCTCCCACTGCATCACCGACAGCTGGTCTCCTCCTGGTTCCCAGTCTGGTTCATCAAATCAGACCCCTTCCTCCACACGTGCTCAATAGTGGCTAAGGCCCCTTCACACGTTCCCCCTCCGTGTGTAAGTGGTGTTCCTGCTGGCAACAAGAGATAGCATCGCTTCTCTGGGGTGCCCCCTGGTACTAAGTTTATCTTTCCTGAGTCATATTCGGAAGTGACCATCCCATGGTCAGCCTTCCCCGCTATAAATTTAAATATATCATCAGACAATGAAAGGATTGCACACATCAAACCTGTGCAGTTAACCATCCTAGGAACTATCAATCCATGAAGAACCTAGGATTATAACAAGGGGGGTGATGTCAGCATTTTTACTAAAGAATGGAAAAAGTTATCTTTAGAATGGACCAATAAATCATTCTATTGTCTTCCTCTAGGGTTGAGAATTTTGAGATCAAATGGATTGTCATCAAATGAGCCTTTGCCCTTATATGGGAATGAATTAATGAGTAGATTTGAGAATTATCATGAGATGAGACTCCGTCTTAATGTCAGTGGTCACCATCTGGACTCTCTTACACAATGTAAGGTCAACAATCTCAAAGCTGATCAAAGGAAGAAGTGTAACTAGCCCTCATATTGGATAAGAAGTGAAGATCCTGAAAAAAAGAGGACTTGAGTGCCCCATCCACCACAGAACATCCAGTCACCCTATACATAATGAAAGCTTTAACAAATAAAGATTATCATATATTTCAACAGAAAATATATATTTTTATCTCTTTGCATAGTTACAATAATTAGTGCTGTAACCCAGGATATTTCAAGATACTAGACCCTGAAGAAGCAAAAGTGCTATACCATTGCCTTTCTCCAGCCATTCTGATCAGTCAAGCCATCCCAAAGACCATTTGGAACTTTTGTTCCTATTGCTCCAACATCAGTTCTTCAATTCCAGTTTTTGTAACGGATGGGGCTCCCAAGGCCCAGCCCGCCACCAGCCCTAAACCACCACCCCCATATGTGGCCGTATCAACTCTGAATGGTCCTTTCCAAATGGATGGCCTTGCCAGGCATACCAGGCTGAGGTGCAGTGCACCAGCCTCTGTCGCCTTGGTCCCCAGGCTGAGGTGTGTCCTTACAGCCTCTGTCACCTCAGAGTTACCCGGCCAAGGTGCAGTCAATTGGCCTCTGTCGCCTTGGGCCACTCTATCTCCTTTCCCTCTCACCAGGACAAGGCCACTCTCAAGAGGATCCCAGCATGTCCGCCCCCTTCCTCTCCTTCTCATTGCACCACCATTTTCACCCCCAATCCCTGCCTTAATAAATAAATTTAAATTAAAACAGATCCAGCGAATAGCGGCCTTTATTGGGAGTAGACTTGAAGTCAGAATAGAATTCCAAAGTGAGGTCCAATGGGCTGACCTCACTTTAATATACTTTCCTAAAAAGGCTAAATGAATTGTGGGTAATGAGGGGCGCAAAAGCCTCCAGAATTGATGGCATCCAGGCAACTTGATGGAGAAACGGAGGGGAACCTCAGAACGCACAACCAGTTAAATAAACGATTTTATTTGATTTATTCTGTTATTTACCCAAATAGGAAAATCCTACTCAGAATAACAGAATTACAACTATTGATGCACACATATTTCATAATTCCCAATTTTATGAGATTTATGTATGATCGTCAATTCTTACATTACCCCTTGTAAAATGGAAATCCTGGCGGACTTGGACCTGAACTGGCAAGGCAGGCATGCAGCAACCAACGACTTTTTTGACAGGAGACCTTTTTGTGAGCAGCTTAGGGAAATCAACCAGAAATCCAGGGCCCCCAGATCAAATCAATGGGATCTCTGGAGGTCTCCTGGTGGGTACAAGAGGCCATCAACCGCCAGCAGTCCAGCCCACCCCCAAGCTACCCATCCCCTTCATTGGAAGGCCCTACAAACCAATGAAAGGGACTGATGGCCAACAGTGATGCTTGGGACACAGACTGTGGCCACCTTGTGGGCTGGATGGTCTACAGCCCACCAATAAATCTGACTTTGGAATAATGTAATGGACAGGGCTCCCAAGGCCCAGCCCGCCACCAGCCCTAAACCACCACCCCCATATGTGGCCATACCAACTCTGAATGGTCTTGTCCAAATGGACGGCCTTGCCAGGCATACTGGGCCAAGGTGCAGTGCACTGGCCTCTGTCACCTTGGGCCCCCAGGCTGAGGTGCATCCCTACAGCCTCTGTTGCCTCGGGGTTACCTGGCTGAGGTGTGGTCAACTGGCCTCTGTCGCCTTGGGCCACTGGCTCCTTCCCCTCTCATCAGGTAAGGCCACTCTCAAGAGGATCCCAGCGCGTCCACCCCCTTCCTCTCCTCCTCATTGCACCACCATCTGCACCCCCAATCCCTGCCTTAAATAAATAAAATTAAATAAAACAGATCCAGCGAATATCAGCCTTTATTGGGAGTAGACTTGAAGTCAGAATAGAATTCCAAAGTGAGGTCCAATGGGCTGACCTCACTTTGATAAACTTTCCTAAAAAGGCTAAATGAATTGTGGGTAATGAGGGGCACAAAAGCCTCTGGAATTGATGGCATCCAGGCACTTGACGGAGAAATGGAGGGGAACCTCAGAACGCACAACCAGTTAAAATAAATGATTCAATTTAATCTATTCTGTTATTGACTCAAATAGGAAAATCCTACTTGGAATAACGGAATTGCAACTATCAATGCACACAAATCTCATAATTCCCAACCTTATGAGATTCATGTACAATCTTCAATTGTTACAGTTTTTCCTTGTGAAACTCTGAAAGTAAGTAAGATTTCCATTTGATTATTTAAGTCACCCCTGTAATGAGAAACATTATTAAGATCTTAGCATCTAGGTTTCTGAGCATAAATAATTCTCTAATACAGAAGGAAAACAATAATAAGATTGTTATCATTACAAATAAAGAAAAAGGCATAATTTGATGCAAATTGAACTATTTTTTTAGCTATATCACAATATGCAATTTTAGTCACTGGAATCAAAAAATCTGTCACTTTTCCTAGAAACTGAAATTCTTTTATACCATTACCACCTCTCTCAGAGATTATAGCCTATTAATGAATTTACATATAAGCATAAGCACCTCTGATTTAAAGGCGTTAGACTTAATCCTTCAATCATACCCATGTTCTTTGCTCAAATTCAGACTAAGCACTATGTGGAATTATTCTACCCCATGAGTATTTTCTAAAATATGATCAATGAGATAAATGTTCTGTTGTAATATGACACTAAATTAACCTTGTTTAAATTTATTTATAACTTCTACCTATATATTTTTTGATAGATTATAAAATTATAAAGTTGACAAGCAATTAAGAGTTCATCTTTTATACATTGATGTTTGTATTACAATTAGATTTATGTAAATGATTCAAAGTTCAACAACCATAAGCAAAAGAGTTTAATTAAACCTAAGTCAAATTGCTCTATAAAGTGTATACTATAGAAAATATCATAGCGTCTTAGTTTTGCATTATGCCTAGATGCTCTAAACTTTTCTATAAGATCTCTATGTTATGTTGTTATAGGTATAGTAAATAAAATTGTAAAATTACTTACCTTTATCATATAAGCCTTAAGCCTACTCAGGCATCCATGCATGATAATCTTATATATTTTAATCCTGGTCATTTTAGGTTATATGTACTAGTAACTAACATTTGTATTTCTTAGCACTTAAGACTAGTGAGGAAAAATCCATATATGAATTATATAGCACAAATTATATACTTCTTTTTTATAGTAGAAACTAAAGGTCAAGATATCAAAGTACTAAGTAATTTAGCTAAAAGTCTAAAAAATTAAACCTTTTATAGGATTTAATAAGCAATTTATGTAGCTAGATACAGCTATAATGTTTGATAAGCCAATTAGGTTATATTGCTTAATTTTGCCAATATAATGAGTAAAAAGTGTAATATCTAAGTATCTAAAGAAAAAACTTTTCTTTCACGTTGCAATCACTTTTGCAACCTATTCAATTCAAGTCTGAATCTAGTTTGATAAATCTCACAGAGGAGATTAGTCTGCATCCATGTCAGGGAGCAGTTGGGCAAGTAAGGTAAGAGGAGCAGGTGGAAGGCCTACAGCCTCCAATGTTCAAAAACGCCCCAGAGAAACCGGCGGAATAGACAAAAATTTTAAAAATTGGCGGTCACTATTTCCCTGGAAATACTCACATGGCAAGCACGATGCAACCAGTACATCAATATGCCACACTCCCAGCCACTTTCATCAGTGGAATTTGGAGTTCATGTGCTTCTGGACATCCAACAAACGGCCTTATGGGAAAAATTTTGTGAAGATGTGCACACAATTTTCCCAACTGCGGTGTACATTGCACCTCACTCCATGTCACATGGTTGGCTGGACCTAGGTTTCAAAAACAAAGAGGCAGCAGATGAGGCTGCTGCGGTGCGTGTAGTGGTCAACCTCCCCAAAGGGCAATGGGTCATCAAAATCAAATGCACCAGATGGATAAAATCAAATCAAATTTTCCTCACGTTTGACTTTTTGCCTACTACGGTAAAATGTGACATTTTGGAACAACACCTGAAAGATGATCTCGCTGTATATGGTGAAATACAATTTTTTGAAATGCAATGCTTCACGTTGATGCCACACCTGTGCACCGGCAAAGCCATCGCAGTCCTGACCCCAACCAAGGAGATCATGAAGGACCTAACCCAGATCCCACACTCCACTTTTATTGATATTGCAGGGCATACCACCCACCCATTCTGGGTGACTGTGGACAGCACGCCCCCCATTTGCACCCACTGTGATGCATTCAGCCATAAGGCGCACGCATGCCCCACCAAGGAGGGTATCACATTCCAAGAGCATCCCCCAGCAGCCATGGCCAGCGGAGAGGCGCACTACAAACCAACCGCAAGCACCAAAGAGGCTTTTTCATGGGGAGCACAAGGCTGCTACCTACTGGTAAAGCCTATCTCCCCACAAGAGCGGAAGAAGGCCAAGCAGGCCCACAGGGCCACAGCCAAGGAAGCGGATAAAGCCACCACCGCTATCCCACACTCCAAACGCCAGGAGGACATTGAAACCTTCGTGGCAGAAGCAACTTGGAAATCCATCAACCAATCAGATTGGGAAGCCTATGCCAATTGGGCCACTCAATCTGAGGATCTGATGGGAGATTCGATCTCACCCAATCGCTGCACCCAAGCTCCAGTCAAAACTGACTTGAGACCTATCCCAACTAAAATAATTTTTGACCTGCTCAATGGTGCACCAAACTCATCCGCACCACAAAAAATTTGTCTGACGTTGGGGAAACAAAAAGTGAAGGCCAAAGCCAACGCAGCTCTTTCCACAAAAATAAACAAAAATCCTGATAGCGTTGCTTCTAACACCCGCACTGCTGTGAAGGCCCATGGGGATCTAGAGGAGGCTGGTGGGCCTGGGTGCCCACCCCCTCGCACCTAAGGTGTGATGGGGGAAACCTTCACTTTAGGGATATTGAATATCGCCGGACTCAAGGCCTCCCCATCCTGGGCTAGGAAACTGAGTTTTTTATAACAAAATTTACCCATGGATATCCTGGCCATCCAGGAGTCCCACTGTCCACGAGGTTCTAAGGAAGCTTGGAAAACAATACTCCTCCCATCCCTATCCTTTTGGTCAGAGCACTGTGGGGTGCTATTTTGGAAAAATAATTTTTTCAAATTTTTATCATCAGAAACCTTCCTCAATGGCCAAGTCCTCATTGTCACCTTCTCGTGGGCTGACGAGGTACACGCTATCATCAACATCTATGCCCCAAACAGTGCATGAGAGCGTCAGGAATTTTTC
Source organism: Massospora cicadina (assembly GCA_022478985.1). NCBI lineage: Eukaryota > Fungi > Entomophthoromycota > Entomophthoromycetes > Entomophthorales > Entomophthoraceae > Massospora > Massospora cicadina. The sequence goes on from JAKSZP010017260.1 coordinate 54,252, forward strand.
TCATCAGTCAAATCCCTCCCGCTACCCTCAGACCCTGTCATAGTCAGCGATATGAACTGCTGGCTAAACACTCCAATGGACCGGTGGCCTTCCTCCTCCCACGCCCCCCAGGGCCACATTGAACTTCACATTTTAAAGGCCACTCTTGGGTTAATGGATGTGCAGCTGCGGCAAGCCCCGCTGCTCAAGAACACGATGCGCCCCCACATCCACAACGGCCAATTAAGGTCCATGTCCCGCATAGACCTTATCCTTATGCCAGCGAAATTCCAACCCCACATATCCCACTTTAAAACAACAAAAATGGAATTCTCTGACCATTGACTAGTCTCGATAACCTACCACCTACCTGTCACAGCTGCTAAGGCCCCACATTGGTGCAAAATCCACCCCTCTGAGCTCACGTCACCAGGATTTTCCATTTGGGTGGAATCAGCAACTTTGGCAAAAGAGTTTGTTGCACCATTTTGCACAGACCCCATTTCCACATGGGCAACTTTCAAAGATGATACCATCCGCCACTCTCACCATCTCTCCTCCAGATGCCCATGAGCCACATCAGCAGTCATTTTGTGCGCTCTGGCAGAGTTGGCACACCTGGAGTCCAATATCCCAGCTACAGGATACAGCTCTGCATGGGGCCAGAAGTGGGTGGAGGCAGCCTCCCACCTCAATGCACTCAAAAGGCAACACAAACATCAGTTTTGTGTTCAGTACAGAATCAAACACATCACAAAAGGCGACAAGTGCACCGCACATTTCTTTAAAAAGTTTTTGCACCACGCCAGATAGTGGCCTGCACACAGGTGTGAAGATTGGATGATTCCATTGTGGATACACCAGCTGAAGTGGCAATCAAAAGACAAAAGTATTACTCTGAGTTGTACCAATCCAATCCAATACAGCCAGCTGAAGTGGTGGAATTTCTTGACTGAGCTCATATCTGCACCATTTTCCAATACCTGGAAATAATTAATTTGATTACTCTGAATGAATTATGGACAGCCATTTGTGGTGCACCAAACCAAAAATTCCCAGGCCCAGATGGCATTCCATATGAATTCTACAAAAAGTATTTCAAATATATATCCCCATTGCTGCTCGCCTCACTTAACCAGAGCCTTCTAGAAATGCGCCTCCTACCAGGAGGACATGAGGCCTTTACTGTCACACTCTTCAAGAAAGGGGATAAGCTAGACTTAGCCAACTGGCGCCCCATTTCTTTAACTAACACAGACACTAAAATGTTAACAAAAATCATGGCTAACCATTTAGAGACTGTAGCATCTGCCACCATCTCCCTCAGAACGATTCAGTTTCATATCCAGAAGGTCAATTTGGGATAATGTGCACCCTGTGGCTAATGCATGTCAGTCCACAGCCTCTGGGGCACTTGTATTCTTGGACCAACACAAGGCCTATGATAGAGTAAACTGGGAATACCTCAGGGCCTGCCTCCATCAATTTCGCTTACCCCCTCGCTTCATCAACTGGGTGATGCTGCTCACAGAATCTGCAACAATGGCAGTACGTGGCCCTGGCTTCCTAACGGAAGTAGTCCACCCTCAAAGGGGCTTGCGACAAGGGGACCCCCTCAGCCCACTCTTATACAACTTCAGCCTTGACCCACTACTGCGAAATGTGAATTCCCAACTCACTGGGGTCCATGTGCCAGGCCAAGCCCCAGTCAAGATAATGGCATTTGCAGATGATTGTGTGGTTGGGATGTCTAATAATCAAGATGCATGCGCGCTTGAAGCTCTCATCCAGGAATATTCCCAGGTAAGTAACGCGGCACTGAACGCTTCCAAAACCAAAATCATCCTCCTTGGTTGGTTTCAGAACTGCTGGGCCCCAGCAATTAGTTCCTAACCCAGCCCATCTGCTTGCCCACGTCCTCACCCTACCAGTTCAACACACACTGCCCCACTGGTGCTCCCCTTCATGCCACGCCCTACCATAAGACTGGTACGCCATCTGGGCGTGTGGATGGAGGCAGGCGGATACGCGTTAGCAGTAATGGAGAACCATATTCTGGACAACGTGATGAAGTGAATCGCCTCTCTCAGAGCCCACCCTACTTCCCTTACTGGCAGGGTTGTTTTAGCCAACTCTATGCTCCTCTTCAAAGTCTGGTTTGGAGCCCATGCCATCCTCTTCTCCCCAAGCTTCTTCAAATCCTTGTATGCCCTGCTGCAAAGATGGCTTTGGTCAGGCCGCCCTCCACCAGTATGGCTAGAGGTCATGTTTGGCCCTCATCATCATGGTGGCATGGGTCTGCTCGACTTTAGAGCCCATGCTGCCAAGATCTTGGGTACCTGGATAGCAGCTGTCACTGCCGCTACGCTCCCCTCCCAACCCTGGTCCCGCGCGGCCCACTCCAACTTCTCCTGAGCCTTAGGCCTTAACAACCCATTGAACCCCCACTCTCTGATAAAATAACTCACATCACACATGTCAGCCACAGGCCCTCACGGGACTAAAACCCACTACAAACGAATCCTCCTCTCCATGTGGAGCGCTTAGTGGAGAATTTGTATTAGCGGACACACAGCCCAGAGAGGCCACCCCTCTCCTCAGTTCACACAAAAGGTACAGGGGCTACCCATCCAAGATGGCGTGATCCTCACACAGCCCCATGTCCTATCCAGGGTGGACTACCTGGACATGATGGACATCCCTTACTCCATTGAGACCCAAAAACTATCTGGAAATATGCACACCATCCTCTGTTGCAGCCTCAAGTCCACTCCCATGTGTGGACCTGGAGAAGTGCCCTACCTCTAAAGTGATATGGCGCGAAGTTCAACATCTGCTGGGCCAGGATCAAACGCATCCCTTCAGTCTGTCAAGAGATATGTTTTGCTCTATCAATGGCCTCCTCCCTTCCACCCTCCCTCCATGCTTTGGTGGTTGCAATCGCCATGTGGACCATCCACACGATTGTCTTAGATGCCATCACAGGCTCCACCCCCACCCTCCCAGAAGCTGTCCACAGATTCCGGTCTCATTTGGTGGACCACTTTCAAGTGTGGATGTTTGGATACCTCCCACCACGTTGCCAACAGCTGGTCTCCTCCTGGTTCCCAGTCTGGTTCATCAAATCAGACCCCTTCCTCCACACAAGTTCAATTGTGGCTACGGCCCCTTCACACATTCCCTCCCCCTCCCCATAAGTGGTGTTCCCGCTGGCAACAAGAGATAGCATCGCTTCTCTGGGGTGCCTTCCCTGGTACCAAGTTTTGTCTCTTCTGAGTCATATTCAGAAGTGTCCATCCCATGGTTGGCCTTTCCCACAATAAATTTAAAATTAAATTTAAATTCATAAGTGTCTAAAGAAGTTTTTATTTAACTGAGGCAAGCTGACTAGGGGACAGGAATTACCAAAAGAAATGACATGAAACCAGAACAGGGTCAACTCCATCAAAGAAAGTTTTTCCATCTCTGGATCAGGACTCATATTTTTCTGGTTACGTCATGGGTAAGAGTTTCGTGTTATTAGACCTACTAACTGCCAATAGCTTCCTTTGGCTGGCACCCCAATTGATGTGCGAAGGGCGGGAATTGAACCTGCAACCTTCAGGTTGGTAGCCATATGCCCTTACCAACTCGCCTTCCACCCCCATATCTAAAGAAGTTAATATACTATATATGATTTTTAAATGTATATGGAATGCACCATTTTTGTTAGTAACACAGCTAGTTCCTATATATTTTTGAAGGCTTGAGTTTTCATATAATATTTATAGTCTGCTGTCAAGAGAATATTTTAATCTCTTGTTTCCTGAGAGGTGGTGTGGAGTGCACAGCCACACAATCAGGGAATATGCCATTAAAGCAAAGGAAATAGGCACACCAAAAAGGTGCCAGTACACAGAGAAACCAGGGAGAGTGTGTAAACAATTGTATAAATCAAACAATATGCTAAAAATACAAGGACTTAGTTGGACCCCAGGGGGAGTCCATAACCAAGTGCAAATCAGTACTGGGGTTTTTTGGGTGCCTCAATCTAGAGGGACACTGTTTTCTTAAGGGTGAAACTGAAGCCATATCCAGTTTATACAAAATAAAGTGACCTATGTTGTTAGAGACCTCCTCCAAAAGGTCTGCAAAGAGGTCATACCAAGGGACTATCTGAGAAGATTAAACAAACATAGTTTTATTAAAAACAAGGTTGACCAACGAAAAAGTTGGTCTCAAACATTCAATTTAAAGGATCAGGTATTATTTTCCATCCTGCAAGGCAATGCGCCTAATTTAATTAGTAAGCGTAAACCACCATCCTTTGTGTTACTATAGCTAAATTATGCTCGCACTCAGGTGATTAACTGCAATTGGATTTTGCCCAATTTGGGAATATGATAAACTGAACGGGATCAAAGCCCCACTTTTCTAGAAAATATAACATACTGTCATAACATAAAAAATAATTAGTGCACTGCAAAGCAGAGGATGTAAAGCTTCCATGTCTATCATGCACACCCCCAGACCTAACTTAGGCATATTTTGCCCTTACTCACGTTGGTCCAGGGTGTGCTTCAGGCCAGGCAGGTTCATTAGCTTGATACCCTTGCCTCTTCACACTCTGCCTTATTAGTATAATCTATCCCTACTATTATATTACTTAACCATGGTATCTGCTAGTTAAAGATATGTTTTATGACATAAAACTTCATAACTTTAATTCTGTTAAAAAGTTATATATATATCTTTATATTAAGGAATTTAATCTATTAGAGGGACTACTTTATTTGAGAAAATTTAATCAACCTATAAGATCAAAAAAATAGATGATAATATAATTGAAGTAAATCAGGCAAGAGATGGTCTACTTAATTAAGGTAATTAACTTAATCACCTTCTTGTTTTTGATTATGGGTTAAGATCTAACAGACCTTTTAGGTCTTGATTTATTACTTTTTTATTCAATATCTGGAGTTAAGGTAGCTAAGTATATGGATTTATACAGTCCTTGTCCTTTGTCCAGCCAAGTACATAATAAAGCTAGATTCATCTAAGTTATTAATACTGCGCATGAAAAATCTCTATCAAGTTTATTATCCACCACTATACTATTGCTCCTCATACTTTTTGGAACAGTATTTCTATCACAAGGTCAATTTTATCTTAGAATATCAAAAGCAACTTTTGTATCTGGCTTACCTAACTTTGTGCTAAAAAGTTAGCTTAAAAAAAATATATTACAAAATGAGCAGTCAAAGGGGGCTCTTTTATAAAAAGGCAATTGATAGCACATAAATGAAAGTTGAAGTAAAGCATTAGAACATATCAACTACAGAATTAACATACCTTGAACTTGATGTCTAATTTACAATGATAGCTAAACATAGGAAATTGGCATCCTGCAAAACTTTAGCTATCAATTAAAATTTGTCACTTTTTTTAAAATTTGGTTACTTAAACTCAAAATAAATTTGTTTTTATTATAAACTGCATACAGACTAAAGAAATTCAACAAGGCTTTTGCTATATTCCAAATTTACCCAAGTAAAACACAGGCTGTTCATTTAAAGAATAGCTCAAACGACTACAGAAGATATCAAACAATACTTTGCAAAAATGTAAGTCACTACAGGATCATTCGTGTAGATTAAAATTGTAGCTTTTAAATTATTTGGTAATACTTAATTTATATTCTAAATTTATAATTCTTCAAGATATAATTTTAAGAATGGAGCATACAAGCTTTTAATTCTATACATGACATTATACTTAGAAAGTTACAAGATGACAAACTCTTCAGCAAAGAGAGTTGCCATTTGAGAAAATTGCAAGTTTGCACTAGTGTTTAAATCCAAGACTTCAACAACCTAATATATTAGCTTTGTTAATGAATCAAGAAAGTATACCTGGAGCCCCGAAAGAAGCATGTTTGAATTAAAGGAAACTGAGATGGGGAAAAAGCAATCGCCTTGGTTGTCGGTGTGACATTGAAAGTGAAGAGCTGCCTCCTTGCTTTCGTTATCCAAAGTTGAGAGCTCCCAAAGAAGAGCACCATCTTGTATTTCATAGGAACCGTTGCAGTCTCCTACTTCAGGCTCAATCCCAGTGCTAAAAATTAACACAAGCAAGCTGAGTCCCACTTACGGATTGGGATGGAAAGTGCTAATGCTTCAAGCACAAACCTTTCGGATTCAAAGAAACCTCAATATCAATATCACAGAGCCCTCCGTCTGAGGGCGATATCCAACAGATAACTGTTCAAAAAATTAATTAGTTACATAAAATTCAAACCCGAGAAGGGCAGGGTAGGCGGCTCTTTCGAGGAAAGCTTCCACTTAAGTACTCCTACATTCTGGTTGAGGGGAAAGCCCATGTTAGGGTCTTTGAGAGATAATATGCGCTCATTATTAAATAGAGCTTTATCCATTTTGGGATTGGTCTAAATATTAGCAAATTATTGCTACCATTATTTACCATAATTGGATACCATCAATAACAGGTGCATCAATTTGGGTTTTAAAATGCGCAGATGTTGATTATTGGAAGCCTGAACTGAGAGATCTCCCCGAAGTTCAAAACTGGAAAGACTGCCATCTCGCTCCGCTTGTATCATCACCTTTTTCTTCCAATTGAAAGTGAATGCTTCAAGAATTTAGCTTTCTTATTTTCATAAAAGGCATACCTTTCTTTGTCACTTCCAGAATTATCGAAATTATCAATTTCGTTAGCTTCTTCGTATTCAAAATCAGGCTGTGCGACAGGAATATAGCTACTCTTAGAAGCAGCCCCCAGTTTCATACCACCTCCAGAAGCTCTACATACAACCACTTATTCTACATGTTTTAGAAGTTTTGTTACTTTGGTTTGGAAGGAGCCGAGGCCTGGAATTCTGAAACAAAGGTGGGCGTAGAGGCTTTATAGGAGGAGGAACTAGCTTCAAAAAGATTTGCGCTCTGACGTCCTTTAAGAGCCTCACGTTTCCGTTGTTCATCCATCATTTTTATCTTTTCCTTCATTTTTCTCTTTGGCCTCCTTTTCTTTATTCTATATGGATTAACAATATAACGCAGAAAAATACTTGAGAAATAATCTCTTGAATTCTCTCTTCGTGCGATTCCATCTCGATGATGGATGACAACTGGCTCAGCGTAACAGTATCACGATACCCAAGGCTCACTATCTCATCAAAAGCCGAAAGAAGTTCAAACCCGGCCTCGAGAATCTTTTCTTCCTCTGTGGAGTGACACACCTTGCTAACTACTTGCCCAAGTAGGCGTAATGTCTCAATATCTTGCAGAATGTTAGACTGTCTATTTGACAAGAGAACCAGAAACAAATTTTCCAAGGGATTGATAAACATAGCGAATGTTCTCCTTCTCTATAACGGTGTGCTGGGAGCCGGCGCCGATAAGCTTTGGGAAAGCCGCTATAAGGCCTTCAACTCTGCTACGAGGAATTTCAACAAACTGACGAGATAAAAGAACTACAAGGTATTTGCTTCAGCTCAAAAATATCACTGAGAATTTTAATAAGAATACCTTTCCCACTAACGGTACAAATAGAAGCAGCTAATACAACCTAGCTAAAATAAATACAAAATACAATAATTTAAATACCATAATTTAAAAGTTGTTGGTCTGAGTATATTTAAGGATAAACCTATTTTATATGAATTTAACTCTGAGCACCAGCTTTGCCGATATGCTACAAAGGCTTTTAGTGCCACCACTACAGATCTTAAGCTAACAAAACGCCCAAACATTACCACGTAGTTTATCTACCCAAGTAACTCAATCGTTTAATTTGATTTCTTGAACACTTTAAGTGGGTTAAGTTACTGATTGATTCATTAAATCAATTTGGTTGCTACACCTACTTCTATATAAATAAAAAACATTGTGTATGTATGAGACATATTATCTCATGAACAAATAAACCAAATATCACCAAATTTGGCACAAATACTTTACAAATTTTGGGAAGGGTTATAGGCTATTTTTTTAGTACTAGATGGTCCCAACGTTATAGGCTATTTTTCAAAATATATATAGTAAATTTAATAAAAGTTATATATAAATTCTAAAAAACTAAGGTTCTAATGGCAATCGTATATCATTTCAGCTAAGTGTTTATTATTATTTAATTCGATAAGTTCATAGATTTTGATAAGCAGCTGGTAGTTTTTTGGTTGTTTTATAAGTTCAATAATTTTTTGACTTAGTGATTAATGGTTTTTGGTTGTTTCAATGGGTTCAGGTATTTGGTTGATGGTTTAGTTAATTCATAGGTTCAATTGGTTTTGCTGAGTGGTTGGTGTGATTATATTGATTCAATAGAGTTGATTTCTTCATAAACTTAGTAATGGCTATCTACCAATATAAAAACTAATCAATTAGTATCATCTGGTAAATTTTAACCTACAAGCAACGCTGGGTAAGATGGGCTATTGATAAACATAAGGCTAAAAATCTTTAAATAAATGAAAAACAGTGGTTGTATCTATATATGGCACAACCATTTCTGCCACTTGCCCACCCTCTCCAAAGCAGCAGCCCCACTTTGTGCTGAAGTTATCTCTCCTCTATTGATAAAGAGACAGTAATGACAACAGAGTACCTAGTGCACAACATACCTGGCAATAAGACCACAGTTCCAATGTACAGCATATGCTAAATTACTCCAGCCTATCACCCCACTTCAGCAACTTCTATCATATAACAACCAACTTCTATTTTTGACTTGATGCACAACCCTAAAAACCTCATACCCATAGGTTAGCCACACAACAATGATCATTGCAACCACTAATGCTAGGGAAATAGCTAGCATATAAACATAGATAAGTAAAGTGTACCATTTTAAAGCAGGTAATTATATTGAATTAATTTTAATTTCTGAGACTTGGTCTTATAGCCAGTGTAAAATAGTCTCAAGCTTAAACAGAAAATACAAGCATCAACTGTATGTAAGTCTTGGGGTGCAACCCCTGTAGCTTAATTGAGAGAAATTTCTATACTGTACCAACAAGGGGAAGAAGTCAGTGGCTGTCCCTCTTGTCACTATGGGTGACTTGGCCCATGTGGTAGATGAGAGGTGGCTGATAGCATACTCCTAAAAATCATGTCTCTCCACCCTATTATAACTACCCATAAGTTAGTCCAAAAAAATTAGGTGTGCATTGATAAGTGGTAGTGACCAGGAGCTATTGCTAGCAGAGGATTGGCAGTGATTCTCCCCCACAAGAGGTTGTCTCTACCAGTTCAAGTTTTGCTGATAAAATTAAATTGAAATTTATAAAAGTAAATTGATCAATTAGTTTTAAGTTTGGAAATCTCCAAATAGCACTCTCCTCTGTCAACAGCACTCATGAGCCTATCCCTGACAGGTAAGGTAGAATAAACCCCTTCACTACTTAAAAGGACTATCCATGACCATCTAGTACTAAAAAAAGGACTATCCGTATGGGCCTGTTTATAGGTGCACCCAGTCACCATATAAAGCATCATTAATTTGCTAGATAGAATTATGCTGAGAGGGAAAATTTGGTGGCAAAATATTGAGCCTAAATCAGTTGGCCAAGGTGATACTGATCCAGTATCATTAAGGTTTTAAAATGTCAATCCACCATAGCTGAATCACAAAATCACTCCCAAAAGCAGATACACTTGTTTATGTTCTTTATTTCCAAATTTTATTTTAGGTGGGCCAACCTGAGGATGATACCGCACTAATAAAGGGGATTCAAATTAATGGGAAAGGAGGATAAACCCCAGAAAACCTCCATGCGCAGTATATTATAGGCCAGGAACTCCAAGGACCACCTTGCTATTCACTATCTCAGTTTAAGGCATTGGTGCGCAACGTCAACAAAGTCAAAATTATCTCCTACCCAAATTTTGTCTGCCAGGATCAAACTTGGGGAGACAGTGATAATAAGTACATATTCTACCATTGGGGTATCCTCCCCGTTTGTTCTTGTTCCCTATGTTAGTGAATTTAGAATATAATGGACCCTGACAAGTTCTGCTTTCTCTCCATTTTTATCCTTTCTACTATTTTTAGATTTTAATTTTTTTAAATTTTTAAATTTTTATTCTAGGTGAGTCAACCTGCGTGATAATATCACACTGATTAAGAGGAGTTGAAGAACTTGGGAAAGGAGGATAAAACCCAAAATTTCCATGCATGGCATATGATAGGACAGGAACTCCATGGACCACCTTGCTATTTGCTATCTCAGTTTAGGGCATTAGTGCACAGCGCCAACACAGTCATAATTGTCCCCTACACAAAGTTTATCTACTGGGATCAAACTTGGGAGGCAGTGGTAGTGAGTCAAAATTCTATCACTAGTGACCCTCCCCCTTTCTATTATTTTAGTTAGATAAAAAACCCTTCAAAATCCAAGTTTACTTTTTTGAGTTTAAGAAGTTCACTGAACATTTGGTGGCTATGATTTCCAATTTTGAGAATCTCTATATGACTTTCACAATTTCCCTAGTTTCTTTGTATTCCATAATATAGATGTTTATACCAGAGATACTCTGGCTGGCGCTTTGTGTGTTCACCTATTCTTAGTTCAGCACAGTTTTATTATTATCAGCACGCTCCATAACACTTTGGTCCCTTCATACTAAATGCCAAGCACTTTGGTCAGACCACATAGTGATTATCAAATTGAACAAGTATATTGGTTTGCAATTTGTGGAGGAGTCACACGCTGGCAGGATTCTTGTGAACATAGTTCATAACAAGCTAACTGGTAAGAATTCTCTGAGTGAATGCAGTATATATGGCACCAAATCTTCACAAAAACCACAATTCTTGCAATTAATATCATAAGTGCTTACCAGTGCCATGTCAGTAATAGCTGTAAACCTGAACTGTTGGATAAATGTGAGCATGGATATGTTCCTGACCCGCAGGCATCCATTCAGTATGGCCAATGATATACTAAAGTGCCTGGGGACCATAAGGATATGTCTAGTGATGAAGAGAAAAATGACCATGTAAACCTTACAAGGTGGGAGTATGATAGCAACAATGAGCCATTGAGAAGTTATGAGTTTAATTATTTTGGTCTCTTCTGACCTCCACCTGCTTATTTCAAACAGTGAGGTCTCTATTGATGCAGAGAGTGACCATATGATTGTTCAGGTTGCCATTGATCTGGTTGACATACCTGTAAGGAGAGTGTCTTTAACTCTCCAAGAAAAGACCAATTATATAATTGAGAAAACCCAACTGGTACAATGTCCACCACTTGTCTTTTATAAAAACCCATATTATCTCCATGAAGAGGTAAAACAAAAGGCCAGCAAAAGGCAACATGGGATATATAAGTATATAAAAAAGCCTTTTATTTATAGTAAGAGAGACAACCAAAAGGGTAATTACCCAGGCAGGATAATTCTTGATTCTGACCTAGAGCAGGTTTTGTTCAGTACAAGTTTGAAACATGTACTTGCTAGAAAAAATCTCAGTGAGGTATATTTGTCCCAAGGTTGATCCACTTTAAATACTTTTTAAGAGAGACAAAACATATAGATTATTTGGAGAAAAATTACTTTTAAAGAAAAACAGGCAAAGCCTGAATTGTTTTGTTGGGGCTTGAAGCAATCTTAGCTAATAAAACAATACTAACTTCCCTGGTAGTTTGATACCTTAAGTATGTATGAGCTCAAATTTCCAACACCAATTGCATTTTATCATTTTTGGAATATTAAATTAAGTAAATAAGTTTAAAACTCATTTTAAAAGCAAGCATAATGACCTGTATTTTTTTAAAACATAACTTTTGATATGTAAGACTGTTGATGTAACATTATAGCCTTCATTGAGCCACGCCAACCGCATCCTGGGCACCTGGATAAAGGAAGCCCTTGCCCCAGACCTTCCGCAGCAACACTGGTCCAGGGCAGTTAGGACTAACTTCGCGCAGGCGCTCAAAATAACCAACCCACATAGCCCACCCAGACTACTATTGTACCTTGCTAAATGCCCCACTGCAACAGACCCGCATGGAACCCCCCCTCACTTCAAATGCATCCTCTGAGCCATCCGCTGCATGGGATGGACTGTAGAGAACACTGGCACTGTGCAGGGAAGGGGACGACCCAGCTCCCACTTCAAATTAAGAAAACCAGAAAACCACCCCAGAGAGACATGCTTGCTATGACCCCAACCATTGTTAGAATCGAATACCTAGATGCGTTGGACATTCCCTATGACTTAACCACACAGAAGGCAGTGTGGTAAATGATGCACCACCCACTCCTACAGCTAAGGGTAAGAGCCAACGCCTGGCGCTGCTTGAGAAGGACCTATAGGATGGCGGACTGCTCCAATTCTCTCCATGCAACCTGCGCAGTATGTGGAGGGGAGGGCTCCCTACATCACCGCCTAGAAACATGCCCCAACCAAAACCATATGGCGAGAAGTTGCGCGCCTGCTTAGGATCCAAGACAAGCAGGAATTATCTATCTCAAAGAGCCTCCTCATGCTCCAGCTCGAGTCACCAATCCCATCTACACTCCGCTCCCTAATAATACCCATTGCAATGTGGACAATACACACAATTGCATTAGATGCGTTCAAGGGCACGGTCCCAACCATCCATGCAGTTATCAACAGGTCCCACATCCACTTATTGGAGCACTTCCAAGCCTGGCTCTATGGATATATGAGTCCAAGGCAATAGGCGCTCATAGAAATGTGGTTCCCACTCTGGTTCCTCCAAATGGACCCTTTCCTACACACCTGCTCCATAGCTGAGGAAACCCCCCTCAGAGTAGCGCACCAACCCCCATACCTGGCAGTCCCACTGGCAACAGGGGTAACCTGAGTACCCCAGGTTGCCCAATTTTATCTATCTTCGCTTCCCCCATTTTTTGTTTCTACACATACTTGGTAATGCCCATCCCCCAGTCAGTTTGCCTCAGTTAAATAAAACATTATAGCCCTCATCACACGATTTTTGAGATACAACCTGGCCTGCTTGGCCTTGACCCAGTTTTTGTCCACAGTGTGTCTGAGATCAGATAGGGTGGCTAACTTGACTTCTTTGTCCTTGCTCATACCCTCTTTCTCTCTTTGATTTATCCCAGAATCATGTCATGGGAAATGATGATATGGCTGATTTGGGAGTGGCACATCTTTCCTTCTATTCTAAGGGACACTGGATGGCGCCAAGCTGCTACAAGTGGGTTTGATCAGGTTGCTACACATCTGAATCAGCAGTCAGGTATTGATCCCCTCACCCACTGGATCAACAGTAAGGATAAGCTTATGCGGGATGGTGCCAAGTACAAAAAAATCAAAATATTGAAATTAAACTGCTGCCACAAACCAGCTGAAGGATGCTATGGATACCCTGAAGCAATTAAATTGGGACATCAAAGAATGGTAGTGTGTTTATCAGAAAACTCACATACAGTATCAGGCGCTCCTTAGAAAAAGGATTCTGAACACCAGATTAATACAACCTTCAACTTTAAAGCCTTATGAGGATGATAACCAAGAAAAACTTGGCAAGTCTCAAAGAAATCTGAACCTGGTCTGTGATTTGGCAGGCTTTCACCTGATGGCGTTATTTCCAACAACTTTAAAGTAATCAATGGTGAAGTCATGCAGTTTTATGTAGATATCTTATGCTCTGTCAAACAAAATGACATAGTGACTGACACCCTACTTTCCTGGATAAGCCAGCGCTCCAGGGGTGATCACCAGTGGATACACACAATCTTACCGCTGTAATTTCAGTTGCAGAGATAAATTAAGTGCTTAAGGAAGTGCTAAAAGGTAAGGCCCTTTAGCCTCAACATGCGCATGGAAATTCTACTTACAATCTGCAACTGGGTGGTGCCATAACTGGCACCCAATTGCACTTTCAAATGCTGACTATAGACTTCTTACAAGGATTCTTTAAAACTTCCTAATGCGCAAATCCTTGTGGACCATCCATAGACACAGCATGGTTTTATCTAGGGGCATACTATCTGGGAAAGTATCTGAACAGCTCAGAACATTCTGCAGGACATGAGGATCTGAACATGGCTATCTCATGTTTTTGGACATAGAGAAAGCCTACAATTGGGTGTCATGGCCATTACTGCAAGCGGCAATAAGTGCCGTTAGAATTTCTACCACCTTTATCATCTGGATTGAAACGCTGTACTCAGGCCTTAAAACTAAGGTTGCCATAGCTAATGGCTTAATGGAAGCAAATTAAATTAGATATGACCACCTACAAAGCGATCCCTGGTCTCCAATTTTCTCTACTTTGCAGCAAACATCCTGTTGGAAGCAACAGAAGCAAAGTTATGAGGCATTATCCACACCACACAATAGCCAGTCAGGATGCAAGCCTTCACAGATGACACTTTGGTGGGTATCATCTCCAATAGTGACCATTAAGGCTTCAAAGAGCTCCTTAGCATTTACCACGTGGCGTCAAATGCAAAAATTAATATTGATAAGACTGTAGTTGTTATGATTGGGAAACCACAGTTCCCCCCACCATCTGGCTTCACTCCCTTGGCGCCCATGAAAACATTTCTGTACTTAAGAATTCTTTATACTTAATCTGGCCCAGCAGTTAAGGAAATGGAACAAGAGATGCTTTCTAGAATTTCAGCCCAAATGTCTTACTTGAAAATTCTTTATTGAACTTCAAATGGAAGGTGCAAGCGCTTAATATATGTATACTTTCAAAGTTCTGGTATGTGGCTCACATTCTGTCATTGAGCCCATTCTTGGAAGGTAAGATCAAGTTGCTCATACGCACCTTCCTGTGGTTCAAAGCCAAAGTGTCTCTTATTAAACTAAACACTTTGTTTAAACCAAAACGTAAAGGGGACTGGCCTGCTTAAATTATAAAAAACATGTCTTCTGAATATGGGCCAAATTGTTTCTCCAGATGATGCAGTCGCACATGCACTGCTCAGCGCTTACATGTGGTATCAACTAAGCTTGGGTTCAAGGGGTCCCTGAACATATCATGTCGCGCTCCCTAAGGAAGTGGATGTTGTTTAACCCCCAATTGCCTTCCTGGAATTACCAACCTCATTATTAGAGGCTATGTAACCAGGCTGTGAGTTTGGGAAGATGTCCATTTGCATGCACAACGTGGGACAAAAATCCTATGTGTTAAGATTCTGAAGCCCTTTTCAGCAATGACCACTGCTACAACTTGGATGAAAAGAACTGGATTGATGAATATTCTGACAGGTTAGTTTGGTTCTTATACAATAACTCACCTATCACTGTTGGGGAACATCCCCTGAAAACTTCATCAAGCCAAACAACCTGACCCCAGATCATTAAAACTGGACATAGGAGAACTATGACACCAACTATAACCTCAAAGGGTTAGTTGCAAGCCTTAATTTAAATTGGTTACCTTCAACCAGCGTTTGGTCATCTGGCAGATTCTTCACCAAATGGTAAGAATGGACAAACACTGTGACCCATGGTATCCTTATAAAGATTGCCAGGTGTGCATTGAATCTGATGCATATTTTTTCCATTGCTTCTTTGAGTGCAGTAAGTAAAAAACTTGGTCTCCAAAGAGGCTATTCCTACTCGGTGAGCAGTCACTGCCAGATCTACACCCTTTTCAAGACCTATTTTTTGTTAAGATGCTAAGAAATTAGCCAATTAGCTCTGAGTCTTCCTTTGTCATTATTGTATATGTGTTGTACACTTGGCAATTGTGGCCAAGCGATTGAGCCATGAGAGCCTCCATTACAAAGGAATGGTTGTAAGCTTAATAGTTTTCATGATTGTAGCTGTAGTCATAATGGGCTTGAAGCTGTAAAACTAGAGGAGAGGTCAATGAATTCAAAAGGATAGGGTGATATAGACAACTTTATTTAATGAAAGGTGTCAATTTTTATGTGGTACATGGGGCCATGATGCTGAGGGGACCTCCATGGTCCTGTACAATCAGGATCTTTCACATCCTTCTGGATCAATCAAAAGGTTAGCACCCCCACTATTCTGCATCAACCTCATGACTGCAACGTTTTGAGTTGCACCTTCTGCGATTTGGAGAGTGGAGGTGCAATTTCAGAAGGCATCTCTATTAATTCTCATGCACATGATGCTTCCTGATTTAATTTTTCATCAGTGCCTTCAAGGACAGGTTTCATACATAAGGGCTCAGGAGTTGACTTATTGGGGCTCAATTCAGGAGTAGGGACTTAATTAATCCATTATCTCAAATCCTATCGCTGTTAATGAAAAGAATCCAGTTTTTCCAATCAGCTTGCACAGATCTCTAAATTATTGCACTTTGTTTCCAGATGCTTTAAAGCCTCATGTATGGTTTTTGACTCCAGGTCTATTGTCAAATGCAACAACGCATCTTTTGTATTACAGCATAAATGGCATGTAAGCCTGCTGTCACTTGAACTGTGGCTAGCAATGGTGATTGCTGATCAGGAATGGTCAGCATTGCTTCCCAGTTAGCAACACTCATTCATGATTTTTTATCCTGGTCAGATCCACTTTTCCACCATTCTCTCTTACCAATGTTTTTTTTATTTAAAAAAGGTCTTAAGTTTTTTTCAAAAAAAGATCTATATATGGCCAAAACTCATATCTCTGCCAATCCCCCTTACCATTTTTTTATATTTCAATAAAATTATGGAGTTTTTTCTCAATAAAAGTATCTATATATATCATAATTACAAGCTGTGGTGGGGTAAAAATGCTATAACAGGTTATAAACTGCTTTGGCTAGAACAAAAATTAGTTTTCAATCCCTCTTATCATAGATCATTAGTGATAGAGAGTTTAAAAAAGGAAAATTTGGGTGTTTGTCATCCATGGTGGTTCCTGCTAATGATAATCTTTTTAGAAAAAGTGAAGTATCTATATGTATGAGAAACACTATCTCATAAATAAAAGAACCAAATACTCTATATTTATTGTATATTGTAATAGGGTATCTTCTATAAAAAGTATGATAATTTTAATATAAGTTTTATATAAGATTAGATATATAAGTTTTATTGGTGATTGTATATCATTTCAGCTGTGCGTTTTAGTGTTATTTGTTTAATTTGATAAGTTCATAGGTTTTGGTAAGCACACACACTTTCTGCTTGGTGTAACTTTCTGAGAAAATTACACAAATTAATAAGAAAGTAAATTTCAATCGCCAGTTGTAGTTTCACTCCAATGTCCTCAGATTCTCCGCCAGCTGCTCCAGTGTGGGCAGTGGCGAAACTCCCCCCACTGTTTTTCATCTGGCAGGAAAACGCGCTTGGACTGGCTCGCCCAGTCATTCCAAAACCTTAAGACAATTTGTTCCTCCCAAGGATCTCGACGCCCACCTCACTTGTACTCAAGAGGTACCTTGCTGCCCCATGGTGCTCCCCAGAGCAACATGTGCTATGGCCTAAGGGTCGAATACAGAAAACTCTTCCCATACCATGACCAAGCCATTATCAAAATGGCACAGGCGGTGATGACACTCGCCAGATTCATATATTTCTGCCCCTATAAGGGGTACTTCAACCTCAGCTTCACCTGTGAAGCTGACGCTGCCACTGCAGCACCTGTGCCCCTGGTATTCCAGGGTACACCCCTTCCCACAACTTGGACATAGCTCCCAGTGGACACCACTGTGGTGGTCCAGTTTGCTGGCTTGCCCACCCACCTTCTCCCTGCAGTGCTCCACCAGTAGCTGATGGACGTTTTGGCAGCCTATGGCTTCAACCCCATCTTACAATTTGTGGTCCCAAATGGGGCCACACAACTCACTGGGCCTCAGGCATATGCCACAATCAGCCCTGAATTCAATAAAATTTCTGTGTCAATTCTCCCTCAGGCCGTTATTCCTTTAGCCCCTGACCATACATTTTGGCCCATGTCAAGGGTGAGCGGACAATTTGTCCATTCTGTTTTGAGTTAGACCACTCAAAACGCAAGTGCCCCTCCTTAGCAACTTCTGATGGATTGGATTTCTCATCCGCCAACCTCCAATCTGCCACCCACCCCACACAAATTCTGGCATGGGGTACAATCCTACCTCCCCCTCCCCCAAAGTCTGATGCTGCAGCTACACCTGCAACCACCAATCAGCCTCCTCCTCTCCCCAGTGCCACACATGATTCTTCCAATCAAGTGCAGGATTGGACCCCAGTTTGATCCCATGCAACATCCAACAAATCAACCAAACCTCAACCATATGCTGATTCCCCAATTCAATTCAACCAGAACCCATGGGAGTTATTGGCTGAAATCAATGAATCAGGTAAGCTCATTGAAGAACCATCCCTGCAAATTGAGCGGTTCTTTAATGAAGAATGGGATACCAAATACCCCCCTCGTCTATATACCCCACAGCCAAATGCTCAATCATTTTGCAGTGACCATCAGCTTGCAGTCAAAGCAGCTGCAACACCAGATTGTCATCCCCTATGCAAAGCTGTCACCAAATCAGTGGCGATGCTCACAGGAGGTATTCCCCCTCCTGTGATCCCCTCAACCCTCACTCCAAAAATTAAAACCATGATTAATCAGTTACACAAAAATGTAAACAAAGCTATCCAGAATGTGGCAATGGTAGCACGGAATCTGAAAGCTAAAATTATCCAAACCAATATCTCCACATTTGTTAAACTCCCAGACGCCCGCATTAAAGCTGAAATAGTTTTAGCTGAATATAGAAGTGTCATTTTCCTAGCTGGCAATTTCCATGAAATACCAATAATTAGTGATATTGAACCACATGCCACCAATGCCCCAACGCTCTTACTGTCTGCCTTGACACATACCCTAATCTGTGAGGAGGAAGCTGTTGCCAAAGATGAGCCCCCCAATCCCCCCTCCCCTTCCGCCATGGAGGGATGAGCGGTTTCTGCTACCCACCTGGTTGGTTGTGTTTGCTTGAAGCGTTTCACTCAATCCTCTCATTTAAGCGTTTTGTCTGAACCAAATAGTTATGTTAATTTTAGTTTTATGTTTTAGTTTTGGTAATGTCCGTCCCCTGGTCAGCTTACCTTGAATAAATAAATATGTTTTGGTAAGCTTTTTTAATTTTAGTTTTTAAGTGTTTTATAAGTTAAATAATTGGTTTAGCTGAGTGTTGATAGTTAGTGAATTTGCAAGTCTGAATTGGTTTTAACTGAGTGGTTGGTGTGTGATGTAATCTATCAGGAATACACTTCTGCATAAGTAACAAGAATATAGTATCATATCTCTTTGAACAGACTTTCCATTACTGAATATAACCCAGAAACAGCCCGTTTCCTAAAGGAAGAATTTTGACCAAATTTTGTAACTATAAAAACATTCAACTTAGACCCAATCTAGTACAAATTTATAAAGCTAATACCTAGTTTCTTTAACCATCTTTTCCTTGGATTTAAACAGAGAAAGAGTTAATATAATCAGACTTACTCAAAATTGATGATCTTTCTAAAACAGATAGGAAAATAAAAATCAAGCAAAAATATAAATCAACAACTGTATCATGAAAATTGTCCCAGTGAAAAGCCCTACACATGCGCCGGTTATTCCCTTATAAGCTCACCTCCTGGGCCATGAATTAAAGCTTTGAGCAAGAATATTCAGTGTTGGCTTAGAAATTATAGACTATGTTGAATACATTATTCTATTATGTGACAAAAATGAAACAAATCAGTCACTTCTTGGAAGGAAAGGTAGAATATTGGTTTAGTATTTAACGACTATCCATCAGACACATGTTTTTTAAGCAGCAACTAACCAATTTTACCACTCAGGCAACAATATTGCTTCTCAAATGATGCACTTCAAAATCAAAGACTATGATATTAACAAATTTACTAAAAAAATAAATAACTATAGGTATGCTTTCATCAGATTGTAATACAGAGTGTCCTTGTTTAAGCTTAAAATGAAGTTATTTGTTATAACAATAGATTAAAAGTGGTATACTGGTTCCTGGGAACCTTAAATGATCCATTTAACGTGTAGTTATATAATCTTTATCCATTGATATCAATGTCTCATTCTCTGTACTGCGTTCTTATGCACATGCTTATGCTTGAGCACAGCAGTAAATACTTATGGGTCATCAGCATCAAACAAAATTTACAACCAGCATAAGTACTTTTTAGAGCAGAGTTCCAAAACCTCTGGACAAGTCTACAGATCAAAGAATTTTAGTCAAACTAGACCAACTGACTGAAAAAACCAACTATCTCTCAGTATTATCAACTAGAGGCAATGGGACCCAATACCCTGCTATAGAATGCTATAATTGTAATAACAGTACACCTACCTTGGGATTGCAAGAAACCATGTCACCTCTGTCAAGGGAATTATAAAGCCCATTTATGCCCCAATTGCAATAAACTTAAAGAACAATTACTTTACAAGGACTTTTTACCCACCAATATAAAGAAAAAAATCGTGACATATCCAAGTGGCAGACCTCTTAAACTATTTGTATAAATCCAAGAAACCAAACTTCTGATTTACAATTGCACCAAATGAAATAATATTAGAAAATGAACCAGAATAGATAGAGACTACCTCAATGGAAGTAAATAGCAATTGGACAGGCAATCCCATAACACCAGAAGAACATGAATCAAGAAACAAAGCAGAAAATTTTTGACAAAAAATATTTTAACTCATATGAATCAGCACTATGCCTATAGAAAATAATACAACCATAGAATGTAAACTAGCATCTCTGTGTCACTCATCACAAGCCCTGCAAATAGAACTCATGCAGCTCATGAGTTCAATGTGGCTTTGCCCAGCTATAAGCAATGAAGAGAAAATCTTACTAGAAGACAGTGGTGCATAACATACCTAGGGAATTGTCCAAGGCATTAAGACTGATATAATCCTATATAGAAGAGCAAATTCAAATATTATATAATTTAAGTTCTTTATGGATATTTAGTATTCTAACCATCTATAATGGCACAGAAGTATTTTCATTTGATAATAGATCCATAGCTTAATCATTGGGAATGGTAAAATACTAAGCTTTTAATTTATGGGATGTGATTTACAGATAAAGCCAATATCTTTGATCTAAATTCTTATTCAGTACTATTAGAGCGCCATACACTTAAATAATTAGAAATTATTATGATCATGCTTCAGGTATTTACTACATAGTCACAGAAAAAGAGGTATAACCACTGAAGAACATTATGGCTTTAATCTGGAAACAAATCGTGAACTGATGCTATTTGAGTCAATAACTGCACAAATACAGATTAAACATGTTTTTATCAACCTAACGCCAAGATAAGGTTATGAACCTATTGAAACAATTCAAAAGATTAGAAGTATAAGATGTGGATGAACCACCAATGACATCATATGGAGAACAATATATTGGTATTACTAAAGCTCACCCAAATTGACAACAACCTTACTACATACCTCAAAAGTATGATAAATTTGTGCATGAATCAATTTTAAGAATGCTAAAGGAAAAGTTTATCCAACAAAATCAGAGCCCTTGGGCTTTTTACAATTGTGGTGATGCCAAAAAAATGGAAAACTTTGCTTATGTGTTAATTATTTTCCACTGAACCATATAACTGAAGATGATACATATAAAACATTAAAGATTCTAGATATTTTGCCTCCTTTTTGGAAAATATGGTTTTTAAATCTAGATCTGTTTTCAGTTGCCATCAAAGTGGAATGAAAATGCTGACAGTACCAAGTACGCAAACTTTTGACCAAAAATGACCAATTTGAATATTTACAGATGCCCTTTGGCCTTTCAGGAGCATCACAAACTTTCCAGCATATAGTGAAACTATATTTACAAATTTTCTTGCAAAATGTGCGACCATATATCTGGACAATATTACTATATCTGTTCCCTCCTTTTTAACACTCTATAGATATATAAACCTACCTACTCTGACCTAAGGAACATGGGTTCTCGCATGATACATGAAAAAATTCTACCAAAGAACTGAAACATTTAAGTCATTTAAATTTATCACAATAGCGCTCATATGATTTAGATAAGTGAATGCAATTAAACAATGGAATGCTTAGACTAAATACCATTGATTAAATCCTTTTTAGGTGCTATAGTAAACTATGCCAATGTTATGCCCATGCCCATGTATTGCAACTTGGCAGCGCCACTATTTGAACTGTTTAAAAAAACAACCAAGTTTTATGAATATCCAATATGGTATTGCATTTGAAAAACTTATAAGAGAACACTGATGGATAGTCCAATCCTAATTCATCTAAACTTTAAAGAACCAGTCTATATATTTACTAATACAAGTGAATATGCGTTAGGTGCTGTCTTATCATAGAAAATTACAACATGCATCAACCAGTGGAATATGTGCTAAAGAAATTTACTTCATAGGAGAGAAATTATTCAATCTATGAACAATAAACATAAGCAGCTGTATGGGCCCTCGGGGTTTTTTGTTACTATTTTCTAGGATGTAAATCCACCATATTTGTAGACAATTTAGCACTTCAGGCTATTTTAAATGGACCAGCTTCATCAAGTCATTAAATCCAATAGATTTATAAACAAATAGAACTCAACTAAACTTTCTTCATATCATGGTAAACCAAAATGTTTTAGCTGACGCTATATCTCAAATTTCAGTCAATAATACTAATGAATGTTTAGCATTATTCTGACTTGACCTAGATCTTGAAATAGTGGATAACTAGCAATTTCTAATTTCATTATAGATCTATTTAACTATCAAGAAATATCAAAATTCTTAACATATTTTTTGTAAATTTTTTGGCAAATAGAACCTCTACTGCCAAAATGGAGATGAACTACAACAAGTCCCATATATTGACCAACGCTGACCCTATCTTAGCTTGAATCACGATAAAATGGGACATTTTGGATTTGCTGCCACATGAAAATGACTCAAATGCTCATATTGGTGGCTAAATGCATATGAAGACTGTTGTAAGTGGGTGAAAACGTGTTATTCATGTCAGATATTTAATAAAACATATGTGTATAACCAAAACTACTCCACTATTAAACAGATGGCCTATTTGAAATGTGTGGATTGGATTTTGTTGTACCTATCTCACCAGTATCAAAAAAACTAACATATTCTTGTAGCCTCAGAATATGTTTATAAATGCCCAGTAGCTGTTAGAAGAGTGTCTATAACTCTCCAGTTCCCAGCGTGGCAGTGCTTGGTGCACAAGACCAACGCCAGGGAACTAGCTGTTAGAATCAAATTAATTATTGCCCAGCAGAGGGTGCTGGAGCAATAATGATTTTAGGCAGAGAAATGCTAGAATTAACCAGCCAAAATTGTCACGGTGCACATGGAGGGAAGGGGTAAATGACCCAGGTTGGAGGGTACCTGGGCAGACCAATGGTGCGCGAGGTGAGAGTTGGATTGTGTTTAGGATGGCAAGGTTAATGGAGTGCGAGACCTCCTTGAAGAGGTTTGTACACAAGGTTGTTGAAAAAGCATAAAATAAAACGGTATATGGGGTAAAGGTTTATTTAGGAAGTTGACCAACAAGGAATGTTGGTCAGGAAAAATGTATTTAAACTCAGATGGGAAATTGGGGTTATGTCGCAGTGGGCCTAAGCAGCAACTCACCAATAGGGCGATACTGCCATCTGAGTTAGTAAAATAGGCTGAAACTGACTTCACTCGAGTTGTCAACTGAAGTTGGATTCGACCTGAGTGCTTTATCTCATAGCTGGAATGGGTTTTGAACCCTTGTTCTGAAACTAAGCAAACTGAACCATCCACCTTAATATGGTAGATAGTTCGTTTTAGCGCTTGAGCTACTGTCAGGGGCTGGGCACTTGGCACCCCACTAGGACCAATCTGGGCATATTTTGCCCTTACCCAGCACTGGTCTAGGGTGTGCTTCAGGTCTGGGAGGCCCTGTAGCTTAACCTTTTGGGCCTCCAAGCACCCAGCCTTGTCCTTGGGGTTGACCCCCACTATGATGTCATGGGTACATGACAGTAGCTATTGCCACTGAAAAAGTGGATGCTCAAACAGTTGCATAATTACTTTTCAAAACATCTTTACAGTATTTGGCATTCCTTGATAGACAAATAGATGTACAACGAGATGGTAAGAGTATTCAATTATCAAATATCCTCAAAAATATTATTAAATGCTCCCCTCACAATGCTTGGCGGAATAACCCTAATCATAGTAATAATTTTACTCCTCTGCTTCAGCTGAATAGCCCTGATGTTGTTAAGGTGATTAAGTTGGACCCTCAGTGGAATAGGACAATGGACTTGGAAGTCCAACCAAGCCCTAACTCAAATATATTGCAACTTTTTATGAGAAAACAATCCCCTTTTATATACCTTAAGGGGGCTCAGGGGTATAAATATTTTTCAGCCAATCATCCACTAAGAACTCCAGTAATCGTCAAATCAAAAATATTTTTAAGGTGGCTGAAGAATTATGTTAAAATGCTACCATACTGGATACATCATTTTTGGACTCAATACTTAAAATTAAGCCATATCATGATAAGATTTTGAGTGTTCCAATAGGCCCAATTGTCATTTAGCCAAATTGAGTTCCCTCTACTTATCATGAAATCTCTTATATCTCATTATCAGCCTCCAAGTATCCTAAGTAATGAGAGGCGTTATCTTATAAATTGTTTCTTATTTTTCTAAGCTCAAGTAATATTATTATTCCCATTTTTATTTCTAAAATCAATATATGCTTGCAGTTTAAAGATACCCAAGAATTGTAAAATAGGAGGGTGGAAGGCGAGTTGGTAAGGGTGTATGGCTACCAACCTGAAGGTTGTGGGTTCGATTCCCACCCATTGCACATTGATTGGGGTGCCAGCCAAAGGAAGCTATTGGTGGTTAGTAGGTCTAATAACATGAAAACCTTACCCATGACATAACCAGAAAAATTTGAGTCCTGATCCAGAGGTGGAAAAACTTTCTTTGATGGAGTTGACCCTGTTCAGGTTTCATGTCATTTTTTTCTTTTAGTAATGCCTGTCCCCTGGTCAGCTTGCCTTAGTTAAATAAAAGAATTGTAAAATAGCAGTATTGAGTTCCAATGCTCTATCAACTGATTTATTGTTAAAATCATGAGCCCAATTAGCACCAGTTAGATCAAAACTTTCTAGGATTTCAACAAATGGTGCTCACTACAGGGGCGCCTATACACCACAATTTCTTAAAAAAATGAGAACGTTTGATGGAGTAATCTTTCTAACCTTCCTATCAAGATGAACTAGAGTATACTGCTATGGAACACAATTAGCAAAAGTGTCCCAACTTAAACGCAAGTAACATCCCTCTCCAGCTTCTTGTGAAGATGCTCCTGTTGTTTCTACCCCACCAAGAGTGACTGTGGCCACTTTAAACCCACTTTCAAAGACAAGTTTATCCCAGTTGAGGGTATCATTATTTTATATATAGAGAGAGAGAGAGATCTGTCATGAGAGAGGCAACTGATTACCAAAAATCAAGCACACATTCCTTGCTTAAGTCACCTAGCCCAAGAGGTAATGGTTCTTAGATGGACACCCTTACTACCTGGGTGGAGACAAAGTAAGCGCTTATTGAGAAATTTAGTTCAACGCTGAGTTTTAAGAGAATTAAACAAGCCTTTATGTGCCATAGCATGCAAAAAAGAGAATCATCTGCCACTTTCGTTGATTGGTTCTATGGTGAAGACCAGCCATTGCTACTTGCAAAAATGCTACCTCTGACAATGCCATTGCTGTCATTATGACTTTCTTGGCTACTCCTCCTTCTTTATCAAGGCATTTTACTCAGTCAAATGCCACTTTTGGAGGTTTATAATATTAAGGAGGCTTTTTATATGTTGTGGGTTTCATCCAGTTGAGACTGTCTAAGGAGTTTAGTTGGAGCCCCAAGTCTTAATATTGAGGATCTCCCAACTGCATCCTGGAAGAAGGAGTTCAAGACTCCCCTTAACCCTCCTGTGCTTATTACTACCTCAAAACCTGCTCTGAAGTAAAATCAAAGGGCCTCACTCCACCATGTTAGATTGGCCAGAGTTTATCATCCATGACAGGGCAAAGCTCTCTTTATCCTCTGCACCACAAGTTTACCCTGCACATTCTGTTGAGACTTTGCCTCACTCCACGCCCTCCAGTGAGTGGTTCTCTAAAGTGTCTCAGGTGCCATTTTACCTACAAGGTGCACTCCCTTGCACCCTCGGCATCTTCACTGGCCATTTGTATCTCAAAACCTGCCCCAAGGTACATCCCAAACTCTCCAACACATTTGCCACAGAGCCCAAAGCCAAGGCCGTTGACACTAAAGCGCCCCCTACCATGGCCAAAATAGTAGTTAAGCGCCCCAAGGGCAACCACTGCAACAGAAACGGGCCTGAGGACAGGGTGTGTTGTATGAAGCAGGCCAACAAGCCTGATAGCCTGGCTTTAAACTCTCTCCTATAGCTCCTCTGATAAGCATAAGTACCCTCCTGATGACAAATATGAAGGGGGTCATGCGACGTTGGATATTATGTCCTAGGAGCTCCAACTGAATTAGGGATACCAGATTGGCTGAACCCTGTAGGAGTAAATAAAGCCCTGATACCCAACGAAACCTACCTTGTCCATGTTCTGGGGTGCCCTGAAATTATTGATACCACTAGTGATGCTGACCAGTTCATTGCATTGTTAATTCAGCCTATTTCACAGGTTCATACTTTACAAACCATTAAAGATAGATATCTGGAGACTGCTCAAAATCTTGCCTACACTTTTAATATTAAGGATGTGAATGCTCTTCCCCCCAAAATTTGTGGGAACTCTAACCAAGGTAGAGATTGTCATCAACAATGTACAGGTGATGGCTATCCTTGACAATGACTCTTAAATCAATGTGATCCCCTTAAAATTTATCAGGAAGATTAAGTTGGCACTTGACTTGGACTAATATCAGGAGTATAGAACTTCAGGTCCTTTAGTACCCACACTATTGGGTCCTACTCCTCTTTACCCTTCAAATTTAAGAAACTTATCAAATTAGCCCTGGCTGTGGCCCCAGATAACTATAGCTATGATATGCTTTTTAGCATTCAGTTCATGCTTAATTATGACGGAATCTTTAACTTGAAGCAGGGTTTACTTTCCCTGCTTAACTATGAGGTTCCTCTGGTTCTAATTAATGAACCTAATTAAAAGAATACTCCTGTTTAGTTGAGTACCCATCTGCGCCATTATCACTGCACTATACAACGTCTGGGTGAAGTACAAAGAAATTTCCTGATTTCGTGGATGCTTCAGAGGGCATTTCTTTTTATGCCTCAGATGAGATATTAATAAAGTTTTGTGAATAACGGGTGGTTGACACTGTTACTTTACAAATCTTTTGTAACTGTTTTTTCCACATAAACAGCATTAACGGGATAATTCCTCTCAAGCCCAGAGTGTTGCCTGGCATACTAGATCATTCATACCAGCTACCTATCATTAGCTTGCTTTAAAATCTTACTCATAGGGACATTATCATGAAAAAATTACCAGGTGATAGGGAAAGGTCTGCTCATTTTCATTGAGGATATAGAAAAAGTTCACTGCATTGATTCCATGTTAGAGATGGGACTTCCTACTGATAAACTATTATGTGCTCTGCCTAATGTTAATATATCATAGGAATTAATCTTGGGCGATCTTGACAAAGTTTACTCTTTACTAGATACCTACAGTGACATCTTCTATAATCTTGATAATGATTATGGGCCCATTAAGGACTGGAGCCACACCATTGATGCTGGGGATGCCAGTCCTATTAAAATAAACTGTACCATAAGTCAAATATTGAAGAGCAACAGATGAGTATGGATCCCAAGCAGTTACTAGACGCTGAGTTATAAGTACCTTCTCAAAGCCCTTGGGCGTCTCCTCTCCTAATTATTATAAAGAAAATTAAAGGCACCAAATAGTTATGTACTATCAAAAACTGAACAACCTCAGTAAGAAAGATAGCTATCCTATCCCCCACATTTTTGATACTCTTCTCCAATTTTCTGGCTCCAAATACTTCTATGCTATGGATCAGGTCATCAGATACTGACAAATGGACTTTTCAACCTAAGTTCAGGAGAAATGTGCTCTCATTTGCAGTTAAGGCTTGTTTCAGCTCACTGGACTCCTTCAAGGGTTGTGAAATGCTCCCACCTCATTCCAGAAAGCAATGGATCATATCTTACGGGATCTGAAGCTAAGCTGCGTGATAGTCTATCTTGATGGCATCTCAGTTTTTTAAGCCTATCAACGAGCATTTTACTCAATTAAAGGAATTTTTCAACGCCTGCAGCATCCAACATTAAATAAAACCAACAAAATGTACTTTCTTTCAAAAGAAATTAAACTTCTTCAGCATTCTATATCCCAAGTAGGGATTTAACCCCTGCAAGATTAGGGTGAAGCCATATCAAAAATTCCTTTGCCTCAAAACCTACAAGAGATCCAGGTATTTCTGGGCATGATGGTTTATTACCAAAAAACATCCCATAATCGCCCAGCTTGGTGAGCCTCACATCCAACTCTTAGCTAAGAACACTCCATTCTCTTGGGGTGCTGAACAAAATGCCGCGTTTGAGAATCTAAAGAAATTGCTTCAAGAGCGTCCTATCCTATGCTTACCTAAATATGGTAGCCCTTCATTTTGTTTACCAATGCCTCTGATTACGCTGTTAGAGCCATCTTGGCTTAATTAAATGATAATGGTGTATCCTCTCATTTCTTACTTCAGCACGATGCTTTCAGGTTATGAACACAGCTATAATGCTACAGAAAAGAAGTGCCTTGCTGTCCTACTCGCTGTAAAGCATTACCATCTCTTTTTGGATGGAACTACCTTGTCATGGAAGTGGTAGATAAAATTTAGATTAGCCTTACAGTTGGGATGAAAGAGCACCCAGAAGGAGAGCCAGAATGCGAGAGGCACTGCTGCTCAGATGACGTTCAGATGGGCTAGGATATAGGTGAATAATGAGCACCATTGGGACACAAAAGTGAGAAGAAACCAGGCAAAAAGACAGGCTGTCACGACCCCAGAGCCCACAGGCTCTGGCGTGGCAAAAGCTTTGGATTAGGATGCTAGGTTTGGGTTTCCACCATGATGGGGGTTGGAATGGAACAGTTGGTGAGATTGCATATTTTCATCCAGAGTGGGGACAGCTCTACCCACAAAATGCTGAGGTTCTGGTAGCAGATCGCTTCAGCACTTAGAAAATATCTTAGGAGGTCCTGAATGCAGTAATCCCAATTAACAGCGGAGGACAGCAAAGTTTCCAAAATGATCACAATGACACAGTTGTTGCATAACCTGTAGTTTCACATAGGCAGGTGTCGCAGGATACTGGAAAAGGTCAATCACAACAAGTAAAAATTTGTTTGAAAGATTAATTTTTTACTAAAAATTTAGTAAAAAAAATCAATTAACCAACATCTTTATGAGGGACGATTGCTTAAATGCTAAGTCAATTTGGACATAGCGTTTGGCTCATGGAATGGGGCATTTGAGTTTACTGACCTAAACTGGTGGAACTCTGAGTGGGGCAACTTTCAATTAAACCAATCTGAGGGTGTTAGCAGCGGGCCAAATCATCATCAGTTTGTCCTCAGGCTCCTGAATCGCTGTTTTGCCGCAATTACACTGATTCAAGTGGCGACATCTTGCTCAACAAGCAACGGGAGCCTCACAGGGCCATCCAATATAGGAATGGTCCCAAGTGGTTGGGAATGGGTTTGGAATTCCCAACCTACCTGCACCTGATCGCTTTGGCGTCCATTCAGACTTGTGGGGTTCAGCAGATTGAGGTTTTGATGTGGAAGGGAAGGTTCATTGGCTTTAACTAATTTTGCTGTTTTTTAGATTGGCCTAGGGGAGGAACTCACCACATCCATTCTCATTGAATCTTATTTGCCAAGACTTGACGCAGATTTTTGATCTGCCATAACAATTTTCCAGTCATCAACACAGGAATGAGCGGCAGAACTTTTAGTGGGTAGGCCATAACCCACACTTATCCACCACATGGGTGAGGTTGCCCTGAGAGATGAGGGGAGGCCAACCTTTTTGGACCCTTCTTAAAAGGGAACAAAAATGCCACCCAGTCTAAGCGCAAGGGGCGCTCCCCAGTCTTACATACCTTCAGAATAGTTACTGACCACGTTTCTCTAAAGTGATTACAAATTATGAAAGATTTAATTGGGAGATTGGCTTGCTGGTCCTTAAAGCTTCAACATTATGATATGAAGATTGAACACTGAGCTGGAACTCATCATATAAAAATTGATGGGTTGAATTAGTTATCTGCCCTTCATTGTATATTAGTGAAGCTGAGAGACTATATGATCTCCTAATGACTCCTAATGCTTGGGACAATGAGGATGACTTTTTTAAGAAAATGTTAGTGAGACATTCCTGAAACACTAATGTGAAGAGTGGGAAAATATACAAAAAGGTAGGGGTAAACTGGATGCCCTATCTGCGACACTCAGAACGGGTGCATGCCATCCTGGAGGCCCACTCTAACCTTGATCATGGCGGAGTGAGAAAAACTTATGAGTATATCAAGGATCAGTATTTTGGGAGTGAATCATGGAAGCCATTATTAAAGCTCTGGATGCCTGCTCAACTTGCAAAAAACAATCCAGTCTCAAGAACAATCATTAGTATTACCTGACTACCCCCCCAGCAACCTTTCCACGAAATAAGCTTAAATGTGGTAGGTCCTCTACCTCAGACTACCAGTTGGAATCACTATATAATGGTAGGTATTGATCACTTAACAAAATGTATTATAGCAGTGACTCTCTGAGCCCAGACTTCTAGAGCTACTGCCAATTTCCTTCATCAGTCTATCTTCACCTGCCATGGTTGCTCCCAAGTTCTACTCTGCGACAATGTTAAGAATTTTTACCTCCAGAATGGCCAAGGTCCTGGCTACATCCATGGGATCCCAACAAACTTTTCTCCACTCCATATAACCTTTCTATGATAGTAATGTAGAAAGGGCAAATGGAACCTTAGATCCATATTATGAAAAAATGGCCACCTCAGACCCACTATACTGGGATCAGCTCCTTCCTAGTGCCCTGATGGCCTACCAGATAGTTAGCACCAGATTTTTAAAATGTCCCATTTCCATGCCTTATATGTCCATGAACTGGGGTACCTGATTTCATAGCTTAGTATGACTTTTCAGCAAGAATTGATGATCCTAACAAAGCCATGATGAGGTTAGCTTAACACATCATTCAATTACAAGCTGAGGCTAAGACTAAATTAGCTAAACACGTCACCAAAGAGGGCCAATACGTTAATGAGAGCAGACCCCTCTGTCCTTGTTTTAAATATCTGACTTGGCATTATATTACCATAACCATATCACTCCCAGAAGTGAGAAGCTTGGGCCCTTTTGGGATTTACCTTTTATTAACACCTATAAGAGGGGTAATGGATACTCAACTAATTCCCTTGACTCTGGAGTAACGAATAACCAAGTACATGGCCGGTTCCTACATCTCTATTCATCCCTAACATCCTTAGAGGTTAATGTCAGACAGTTAGATGATAACAAGTTTGTGGGTGCTACTAGTGCTAAAAAAAGATGTATGCCAAATTGTTAATAATATTCCAGTGAAGAATAACCTCAAAAATACTAGTAAATGACCCCTTCAAAACTTTCAGAAGAATAACCCCTGGTCAGATTAATATTACTCCTCTCCTTTGGCCAAATAGTCCTGATGTTGTTAAGGTGGCTACGCTGAACCCCTATCAGAATAGGTCAACAGACTTGGAAGTCCACCCAATCCCTAACTCAATTTATGTGTAACTTTCTAAGAGAAAACAACTCCCTTTTATAGACTTAAAGGGGGTTCAGGGGGGTGAAAATATTTTCTTGGCCAACCGCACACTAAGAGCTCCATTAATCGTTTGAACTTTAATAATTTTAAGATGCCTTATTGGAGGAATTGTGTTAAAATGCTACCATATGGTACATCATTCCTCCTTTGGACCCAACATCTAAAATCAAGCCATATTTTAATGAAAAGTGTTTTGAGCATTATGATAGGCCTAATTGTCATTTGGCCAAATTGAGTTCTTCTGCTTATCATTAAATCTCTTGCATCTCAATATTAGCTATAAGTATTCTAAGAAATGTGAGGCGTTATATAATAAATTATCTCATGTTTTACTAAGCTCCAGTGATATTATTCACATTTTTATTATTTAAATTGATATAAACTTGTAGTTTAATGGTACTTCAAAGTCATAAAATAGCAGTCATGAGTTCAATATCCCAGAAACTGCTTTATTGTTGAAATCCTGATCCCAACAAGCACCAGAGAGCTTAAAATTTGTTAAGATTCCAACACTCCTCAATACATCCTTACAGACTGAGGGACATACTTTGTTAATAACATAATTACAAAATTCTCAAAAGCATGGGAACTTTTCAAATGATAACTACAGCCTAAAACCCATGCTGCAATGGCCAAAACTTAATGCTTTAATAAGACATTAACAGAATCATTATCCCAATCTACAGTGTCTAACCTCACTAAATGGGATCACACTATCCTATATACTCTTTGTGTCTATCAGAAAAAAATCTTGTGCAACCCAATGTACCCCTTATGAAGACTTGTTTGGATAAAATTTACACCCTTTAAACTACAATTCATTTGTGACAAAAAGAATCAATAAGAATTCTTAGTGTCTATCCATAATCAAGTGGCTGAAGAAAACTTAATACCTAAGTGAAGTCTATTATGGCAAAGTTACATAACGCTAATGCAAAATTACCCTGTTTTTCCATAGGGGGATACAGTCCTCCTGTTTAGAAATGATGCACTCAGATCCTACTTAGGAAAACTTACACCAAAATGACAAGGCCCTTTCTAAAGAGCAGCAAAATCAATTTGCAAAAGCTCATATACACTCACAAACTTAAATGGGACGCTTATTATGACCACCTTATCAGGACGCCACCCCAAGTTTTTCTATAAACTTGTTCAAGGTGGGGAGTGGGATAGAAACTATAAGGAACTGCACTTCTGCCTAATCAACAAGAAGGTAATATCATAGCCTTTGGAATAGAACTATTCATTCCCAAATACATCCAGAACTTAGCCCAGTTCCCTAAGGAAGAATTTCAACCAAATCCCTACTTATAAAGTGGTCAATCAAAACCAAATCTGGTATCAATTAGTAAAATCTGCTACTAATTTTTAAGAGCCACTTTTCCCTTGGACCATAACAAAGAAAGTAGTAAAATAAAAAGACCTACTACATTATAAAGGGAATTGGTGGGAAGTTGGAAATGAGTTAGTGAATGGGATGGTACTTTGGTGGGAATGGTAGTTCAAACTTGATTCTGATTAGTTAACTGCTGCAGGTGGTGAGTGGGAGAATATATTATTGTATATTGTAAAATATACAATAAATTAATGAATTAAAAATTATATAGATAATTGGTCAAACCAAATGCAACAAGCTATCTGTGTAAGGAGAGTTCTGTAACTCTCCCGTTCCCAGAGAGGTGGTGTAAGATGAACAGCCACACCGCCAGGTAACTAGTTATTAACAAGATGGTAAACAGGGCACCGTGTAGGATGCCAGAGAAAGAGGAACCCAGGGCAAGGGGGTACAGCGTGGTATATAGTAGGGATTAGCATTTAAATAACAAAACTTAGTTGGACCCCAATGGGGAGTCCACAATCAAGTGAAGATTGGTGAAGGAGTGCTTGGGTGCTTTGGTCTGAAGGGGACCAGGGCAGCCCAGCAGTGCACCAGATATTGGAAATATCTAGTTAAAATAAACTGACCAACGCTGTTGGAGACCACCTTGAGGAGGTCTGCATACAGGTTCACCCAAGGAACCATATTCAAAAATTAAAATAATGGGGATTTATTAATAGAAATTTTACCAACAAAGAAAGTTGATCTCATAGAAACATACTTGAACTATGGGGGGCGAATTGTCAATTGGGGAAAGTGCTAAGCCTAAGCAATCAATAGGAACACCCTACCATTGGCCAGGGTACTGTAGATTGAGATTGACTGAACTTGAGTTGTTGATTGCAGGTAGAGCTGAGCCAATTTTGTAATTTTGAAATTGAATGGGTTTCAAAACCTCAATCACTGAGCAACTGAATCAAATCATTATTATTTGTGATATAGCTGGTGCATTTTAACGCCCTTGATGTAACGCAGGGCTAAGCATCACGCACATCCCCAGGACCAACCTGGGCATATCTTGCCTGAACCCAGCGTTGGTCCAGGGTATGTTGAGGTCAGGGAGGCCTGCCAACTTAACCTTTTTGGCCTCCTGATGGCCAGCTTTATCCTTACAGTTGGTTCTTTCAATCATGTCATTAAGTCAAGACAATCTGCTTGCTTCACTCAGCTTTAATTTAGGCTTATTCAGATAATCACTTAAGTAATTAAACTATGCCAGTTATCTTTCTTTCAAAAGTAATGATAAAACAATGATGATAAAATTATATGATAATATTAAATGTTGCAGAAAATTTAGGATAATATCCAGGCATAAGACATATATTATGCCCTTTAGCTTTTTACCACAAAGTAAAAGTTTAAATCTTTTCCTTATATATATTGAGAGCTCTTTTGGATAGCAGTTTGTTGTTATTTGATTAATTTAATATTTTAATTTAATCTAGACGAGCGTTTAATAGATTTTGGTTGATTCAATAGGTCAATTGGTTCTGGTGAGTGGTTGGTTTTTGGTTGATTAAATAAATTAAATTGGGGTTTTCTAAGTGGTTGGTGGTATTTGGGTAACTCTATAGGCTCAATGGTTTTGGGTGCATGGTTGATAATTGGTCAACTTGATTTGTTCAATCCAATTATTTTGCCAAAGCAATCTGGTGGTATCTATAATATAAATCTAAAAATAATCAGTTCAAATTTATTTGTCTGTTAATATCAATAAATTAAACCTGAGTAGATTTCAATTTCTCATTAATCAGTGCAGTATCATCCCCAAATTGGCCCACCTCAAATAAAATCAAAACCGTCTAACGCTGAGTAAATCTGCAGTAACCATTAACATATTAGTTGCTGTAGAACAATTAAAAGTCTAATGTATCAAAAAGAGTTTATTTAACCGAGTTAAGCTAACCAGGGGACAGGCATTACCAATATGTGTGTGGAAATGGTGGGGGGAAGACAAGCGAAAATAGATATGATTGGGCACCCTGGGGTACACAGGTTACCCCTGTTGCTGGCTGGGACCACCAGGTGTGGGGGAGTGGTGCTCTATTCCAGGGGGGTTGCCTCCACTATAGAGCAGGTGTGGAGGAAGGGGTCCGTGTGAAGGAACCAGAGCGGGAACCATGAATGTATGAGTCTCTGCTGTCTTGGTCTCATATGCCCATAGAGCCAGGCTTGAAAATGCTCCAGTAAATGGACGTGGAACCTATTGACAACCTCATGGATGGTAGGGACCGTGCTTTTGAACGCATCTAAGGCAATAGTGTGGATCGTCCACATTGCAATGGGTATCATTAGGGTGTGAAGGGTGGATGGGATTGGGGATGAAAGTCAGATTGCGAGGAGGCTCTTCAAGATAGAGAAATCCTGGCTGTCTTGGATCTTGAACAAGCGTGCGACTTCTCGCCATATGGTTTTGGATGGGGGGCAGGTTTCTAGGCGGTGGTGTAGGGAGCCCTCTCCTCTGCATACTGCGCAGGTTGCATGGAGTGAGTGGAATCAGTCCACCATTCTGTAAGTTCTTCTTAGGCAGCGCCAGGTGTTGGCCCTTACCCTCAGCTGAAGGAGTGGATGGTGTGTCATCCTCCATATTGCCTTTTGCGTGGATAGGTCATAGGGGATATCCAAAGCGTCTAGGTAGTTGACTCTGGCAATGGATGGGGTCAATGTGAGTATAGCTCTGTGGGGGTGGTCTTCTGGCTTTCGTAACACAAAGTGGGATCTGGGTCATCCCCTTCCCTGCACTGTACTGGTGGTAGCGACAGTCCATCCCATGCAGCGGATGGCTCAGAGGAGGCGCTTAAAGTGAGGGGGGTTCCGTACAGGCCCATTGCATTTGGGAGGTTAATGAGGTATGTTAGTAAGCTGGAAGGATGGTGCAGGTTTGTATTTTGAGTGCCTGTGCAAAGTTGGTCCTCGCTGCTTTGGACCAGTGCTGTTGTGGAGGGTCCTGGGTTAGCACTTTCCCTATCCAGGTGCCCAGGATGCAGTTGGCGTGGTGCTCAAAATCTATCAGGCCCATGCCCCTGCTGGAGTGTGGGCCATACAGCGTCTCACCCGGACTGGTGGGCGGGATCCAGGCCACAGCCAACCCTGGATGAGCGCACAGATCAACGTTATAAAGGTGGGGGAGAAGGGGATCGCATGTGCTGGGAACCACAGCATCAGGAGGATGAATGAGTTAACAACTGCCACTCGCCCCAGTAACATGGGGGATCTACCCTTGAGGGAGGCGATTCTGTTGGATATCCGTTGTAGCAGGTTATTTTCGATCATCTCACTTGCATACCCCCTGTTTCCAACCATATCCTAAGGTGGCGGACAGGGGTGGTGGTGGGGGTAACGCAAATAATAGGGCGAGCGAGTTTTTGCGTCTTGGGTTATGTGTGGTGGGGGATGTGGTCCAGTTGGTGGTGTACTTGCCAAGGAGGATAATTTTGGTTTTCCATTTATTAAGTGATGCGCTGCTCACCATGTAGTATTCCTCTAGGGTGCGCTCCAGCTGTTAAGCGTTGCTGTTGTCAGCTATACCTGTTACACAGTCATCCGTGAAGGCTAGTATCTTGACAGGGGGCTGTCCTGGCGCAGTTATGCCCCTGAGGCATGAGTCAGTAACGCGGAGGAGTGGGTCAAAGCTGAAGTTTTACAGTAGCGGGCTGAGGGGGTCCCCTTGCTTGAGCCCTCTGCGTGGGGTGATCCTGTAGGTCAGAAACCCAGGCCACATACTGCCATCAAAGCGGATTCAGTGAGGAGCATTGCTCAGTTGATGAACCTGGGTGGGAGGTTGAAAGCATGTAGGCATTCTTTTAGGTATGGCCAGCTAACGCGGTCGTATGCCTTCTCCTGGTCAAGGAATACCAGGGCACCCATCTCTTTGGATTAGCATACATTGGCGACGGAGTGTATGTTAGACCTGATGGAGCGCCCTGGTGTAAAACCAAATTAGTTAGGTGATAGGGCTTTTGAGGCTAGTGCTCCCAGTATGGTGGCTAGAATTTTTGTGAGTAGTTTAGTGTCAGTATTAGAGAGTGCTATCAGGAGCCAGTTATCCAGGTCCAATCTGTCACCCTTTTTGGATAGGGTAATGATGTAGGAGTCCTGGCCTCCTGGTAGAAGACGTGTCTCCAGCAAGCACTGGTTCATAGACGCTAGGAGGAGGGGGGCGATCTGTTTAAAGTATGTTTTGAAAATTCGTAGGATATCCCATCAGGGCCTGGGAATTTCCTACGTGGTGCACTGCAGACTGTATTCCAGAGCTCCCCCTGCGTTATCAAGTTTAGTAAACCATAGTCTGGCGGTGCCCTCTGTATCTTGGCAGAGTGTAAAGAGGTTTTAATCTTTTGGGTGTTGGGTGGGGTGTCACAGTAAAGTTCAGTGTAATAGTGGTAAATTTCCGCCTTGACCTCCTTTGAGCCAGTTACCACAATTCTGTCAGGTTTGTGGACCTGTGTGCACTGAAGCAGGTTGCCTCGGGAGTGGTATTGGCGGATTAAGAACGCCAAGCAGGTCTCGCCTTCTTTTATGTGCTTACCTTTCCATGATACTTTGATTCTGGGTTGGTGTTCATGGATGAGGGCGTTGAGGTGGGTGGAAATTGCCACCCATTTGTGCCCCCTGTTCAGACTGTATCCAGTTTTTGGGGTGTTTAGTTCAAGGTGGTTGAGTTCCACCAGGGTGCATCTGATTGTGGCAGTATCCGTGGTGTAATTGCATGAAGCGACATGGTGGTTCTTATTTATTAGTTCAGATATGAATTTTTCCCAAGCTTTGATGGGATCCAATGTGAATGGGGTAGTGAATTTTGGGTTTGAAGCTTCATGATTGACCCATAGAGAAATTTTGGAGAGTTTTATATTCTCCAGGTATAACTTCCTACAGGGCAACGTCCATGTTTGAGTCCTGGTTGGCGTGAGCTGCACTGAGACTAGATGGTGATTGGAGAAATTAATTTTTGTGGTGAAGTAGTAATGACTGAGTGACAGGATTTTGGTGCAAGGATGTGGTCTATGTGGATCATTGAGATGAGTGTACCCTTACATATGTTGGGGTGGGTCATGTGGGGGAGGAGTGGGGCTCTGGGGGAGGGCGTCGTACAGCCCAAGGGATGCCTTTGTAGCATGAAACTCGGAGTGTCCCAGTGGGTATCCCCTGGGATTGGGCCATCAGTCCGTGGTGGGATCGTCCCCAACAGTTGAAATCGCCCAACATGATAGTTTCCATTGGGAGGTTGAGCGTCAGGATGGATTTGAGGAATTGTTTCCATTCAGATGTGGTGCACAGTGTGCAGATACAGGCTATTGACAGTGTGGCATCTTGTTTTGCGATCCTTGCAATTAGGATGCAGCTGTCTAAGTGCGATGAGGATTCAAGAATTTTTAATTATTTATTATTATTTTGGATGACCACCCCACAGTGGGATGTCCATATCGAAGGGATGGTGAGACCCTGGCCGCCCAGGATCCTTCTTCCCCCTGTAGACAGTGGGTCTCTTGGATGGCCAAGATGTCTATTGGGGGTTTGCACAGGAAGTCCAGTTTTTTGGCTTGGGATGCTTGAGCCCTGGCTCCTGCGATGTTTAGCATCCCTATTGACACTGAGGTGCCCGCGGCGCCTCAGGAGCGGTTGGGAGGGCCATCTGGCCCTAGTCCCCCGCTCATTGCCTTAGACTTGCTCCATGTGGTTGGGCCAGTCTGCTCCGAGGCTTCTGACTCCTTACCTTGTGATGATTTTGTGCAGATATTGTTTTGATTGGGGTATATATTAAGCTTTTCTGCATGTGATTTTGGTTGATTTGAGTTGGTGTTCTGATTGGCTCCCAATGTTTTTGGGTTTGATTTTGGCGCTCTGGGCCCTGTTGGCGCATCCATAGTGGATTTGTAATGTCCTGGTAGGTTTATTTGATTGGGATCACATGGTGATTCTGTCAGCTTGAGAAAATTTTCTGTATGGTTTGTCCAATCTGACTGTTTGGTTTAGATCACATTCTCCATGGTTGCTCCAGCTTGGAAATTAGTCTCTGATTGGCTGGTTCAGCCAATTTCCTCTTTGTCCATCTGGATTTGGCTCAGGTCAATGGAGGAGGTTGTGAGAGATGCAGCCTTGGCCACTACCCGCTTGTGGGCCTTCTGTACCTGTTTGTGTACTTTGGGTGAGGTTAGGTCGATGAGGACATAGTGTCCATCCTCTCCCCAGAGGAAAGTGTGGTTGGCGGTGACCATTCTTCCAAAGGTCTCTTTGTCTTCATCCATGGCGTCATCACAAAAGTCCAGGGCCATGATGGCCTCTTTTATGGGACACGCGTGCTCCTTGTGCCCCAGTGCAGTGCAGTGGTTGCAGATGGGGGGTGTGCGATCTGGTGTGACTTGGAAAGGTTTTGACACTCCCCCATCCAGGAGGTGTAAAATTGCTGTGCGTGGGATTTTGGTTAAATTCTCAGATACGTCAGGGACTGGGTTGATTACAGTGATTGCCTTTCCTGTGCACAGGTTCAGCATCAGGTGAAAATGCTGTAATTCAAGTTGTTTTATTTCTCTGTAGCTTTGGAGGCTGATTCATAGTTTATCTTCTATAAGCTTATGGGGGAGGTTGGTGGGAAGCGATTCAAAAGAGATAAACAAAGTGTTTGCTTTGTTCCATATGGTGTGTGCGGTGTGCACAATTTATTTGCCCTTGGGGAGGGCAATTTCAACACAGACTTTTGCTGCAGCGTCTGCATCCTCTTCAGTTTCAAATCCCATATCAATCCAGCCATGGTGGATGGTGTGGGTGGTAACATATACTGCGTGGGGAAAAAGGGAGGCCTGTGCCTCACCTACCTTTTCCCACAGAGTTGAGGGAATCAATCCCTAAGAAAAGTTGAAGCCTGTGTTCCACTTTTAATAGGGGCTGCGTGTAATGTATCTCCATGTATTGGTTTTGTTTTGTTGTAGATTACACAAACCTGGACGGTGTTTTTATTGGTGTTTATTGGCAGCGTTGGCTCCTGGTCCCTCTCCAGGGCGTTTTCACTTTTGGGTGCACCGTTTTGGCCATTGTCTGATATGACTTTCGCCCAGCTTTGCTGGGTTTTATCAAATTCGCTCATCTCACCTATGTGATTATTAAAACCTATCTTCTCAAATTGAATCTTGGTAACTGATGTTATCATTATGGGAAAGAAAAGCTTTTTTCCAATGTATCAAAAAGAGTTGTTCAGAGGTAAATGATGAAAAGATTGGCCAAAAGATCCTGGTCGATTCCAGGTGAAACACCTCAAATAGGGGTAACACTTCTATTAATAATCAGGAAAATAAAATGAGTTTGGATGGTCAGATTATACCAAATTGTCAGCTTAGTCTGGGGAATTCATTGGAGGCTTCTCTCCAGGCCACTTCTAATTTAGTACAGCCTACACTGGGGGAGACTGATCCTTTTTATAGGGTCAGAAGGGTCCAACAAGGTGCAAAAAATTTCCACCCACTTATTGAGTAAAATATAACAAAACCTTGCTGCACAGATCTATCCTACCTGCCCTCCATTGGCCATCCCATTAAAAAAAGCAAGTTTTAATGATCCAATAAGTCCAAAGCCCATAATATCTAATTTGGATGTACATAGCTTAAATTGAATTTCTCATTAATCTCACTTTGAGCCTTGAGACAATTTAAATACAAAGTATCCCAATTTTGGGGGGGGGGGTTTCACTCCCTCGCCACCTCTAATAAAATATATAAAACCCAGCTTTTTTAGTTTTATTAATGCTTAATTAATTTTTAGTGATTGCTATCACTTATTAGTAAACGATTTGATTCAAACAGAACAAT
Source organism: Massospora cicadina (assembly GCA_022478985.1). NCBI lineage: Eukaryota > Fungi > Entomophthoromycota > Entomophthoromycetes > Entomophthorales > Entomophthoraceae > Massospora > Massospora cicadina. The sequence goes on from JAKSZP010017260.1 coordinate 95,241, forward strand.
TTGATAATCAATACCAGGTGAGACGAGCACATTTAATATACAAGGATAGAGTTGGATGAATGTGGTAAAGGGTTACAGACCTGGATCTGCATCACCCAAAGGCACCAAGTGCATAGGAGTAAATGAGAACCAAAGCATAAATAAATAAACCTGAGGTGGTGCACCCCGCAGTTTTTGTGAATTTTTTGTAAAATACTGCAGCTACATGGAAGTGACCCACGCCCAACCGCTATTGTCAGCTGAACATGAGATCCATGTGTTTTTGGGCACATAGGCACTGGCAATATGGGAAAAGTTTGGCAAAGCCCAACCAAAATTATTCCCACAAGCTGTGTACATGACAAACCATACTATCTGCCATGGTTGGTGGATCTTGGGTTTTAGACAGCGGAGGAAGAAAATGAAGCTGCAAAGGTCAGAGTGGTGATCAACCTTTCCAACAGCCAACGTTTTTTATCAACTAAATGCACACGTTGGACAGAATCTAAAGATATTTTTATAATTTTTGACTATCTTCCAACTACATTGGTGCGCACAGTATTCAAACAACATCTCTGAAAAGGATTGGAATCCTATGGAGAAATCAAACATTTTGAGATGCAAAAATTTCAGCTGATGCTGATCCTTAGCACAGGGAAGGCAATTGCAATAATTTCCCCAAACCTGTTGGTAGTGTAGGATCACACAAAAAACACTCACATCACCTCTATTATAATTGATTGGAAAAAGTCCCAATTATTACATACTACAGTGGAGAGTGCGCCACCTATATGCAACCACTGTCAGGCCTTTGGGCACAAGATTCATGCTTGTCCCATAAAAGAAGACCTAAGATAAATGGAATTCTGTGAGGAAGAAAATGGGTGAAGATGACTCAGAATATGCCAAAATCACTGATACCACAAACATTCAACTGGGGAGAATTTGGACAGTATAAAATTATTGACCTGATTTCTCCAAAGGAATGGAAAATGGCCAAACAGGCTCACAAGCTGGCCACAGCCAAGGCAAAAACATTGGTGGAATCATCCATCTCGCCTGAACAAATTTAGGAAGACATGGAAGAACTAGTAACAATGAGCCAATCAAATTTAACAGAACCCCAAGCAACCAATAAAAACAAACAGTATTTGGTGGAACCCAATTTGGAAACAAATTCATCAGCACAGTGGTTTGGCTCTTCCCCAACATTATGAATTACAATTCAAACAGGATTGGAAATCAATGATTGAATGCGTCAGACAAAAATGTGCCCATTGAGAACACACATATGCACCATAATGATAAATTGGAAGCAAACAAAGGCAGGAGGGAACCAAAATAGCAGTAGTGAAAGGGGCAAAGTATACCCCAATACCTACTCATCATTATGGAACCCACTTTAATGATGTAAAGGTGATCAAAGAGGGAGAGGGAGTAGGGCCAGGGGCTCTGCTAACCGTTCCTGAGGCGCACTGGGCGTCTCAGTAGAGATAGGGACGGTGAACATAGCAGGACTCAAGGCCTTAAGGTCCCAGGCCAAGAAGTTGAGTCTCCTGCAAAACCCACCTGTGGATATCCTTGTGGTGCAGGAAACTCATTGTCCACAGGGAAAGGAGGAAGCATGGGAAAACATGCTTCTTCCAACAATATCATTTTGGTCACAACACTGTGGGGTGATAGTACATTTGAATCAAAATTTTAAATTGATTAATAAAAATTCGTTTTTTGGATGGCCGCATATTAGCCATAACCTTCTAATGGTACAAAGAGGAGCACACAATAGCCAGTGTGTATGCACCAAACAGTGCAATGGAGAATTGAGAGTTTCTATCACTTTGATACAACTCCATCTTCCAGAAAACACTTTTGTTATGGGTGACATGAACTGCTGTAGTAACCCAAACACTGTCTGATGGCCACACAACGGAGATACCACAAGGGCATGAGGAACTTCGCATGTTAAAAGCCACTTTGGGCCTATATGATCCTCTACCTAAACGGTCACATGTCCTGAAGAACATGACATGCCTGCATGTGCACAATGGTAAACTTATTTCTATGTTTTGAATAGACTTAATACTTGCACCGCTAATTTTCTGTCACCAAATTTATAAATTCAAAACTACAAAAATTGAATTTTTCAAACATTGGCTAGTTTTGGTGTCCTTCACACCAGCAAAAACAATTATTCAAGCACCTAGATTGTGCAGAATACGCCCAGGAAATTTAGTCAAATCAGAATTTCACTCCTGGGTGTAGAAAATATCTTAATTTCATTTGAGGTGGGCTGACCTGGGGATGATACCACACCAATTAAGGATAAAGGGGATTTGAATTAATAGGAAAGGAGGATAAAACCCAGAAAACCTCCATGCATGACGTATGATAGGCCAGTAACTCCATGGACCGCCTTTGCTATTTGCTATCTTAGTTTAGGGCATTGGTGCACAACGCCAACACATTCATAATTGTCCCCTACCCAAAGTTCATCTACTGGAATTGAACTCGGGGAGGCAGTGGTAGAGGTCCCTATTCTACCACTGGGGTATCCTCCCCTGGAGAAAATATATTTAACAAGAGATTTTCAAAGACCTTTAAGGCTCAGACCCGCTGATTACCTGGGAAAACTTCAAAATCAACAATACAGCAAGTTAAACACACTGCATCAAGAAAATACAGGGCAGCTTCAGCCATCATTAAATGCACCTTGGCTGAAATTGATCACCTGGAAAATAATGTTCCATGCACAGGATACATCCCTGGATGGGGACGCAAATGGGAAGAGGTTTCTGCATGATTAAACACCTTGATATGAGAACACCAACACTTCTTTGTTGTTCAATACTGAGCAAAAAACCTAAGAGATGGAGAAACTTGTTCAAGTTATTTTTTCCAACGATTTTATGCTCAAAAGAACATGGTATCCTGCACACAGGTCTGACAACTGGACAAATCCATAGAAGAAACACCTGAGGAAGTCATGACTGAAGTGCACAGGCTTTATACAAATTAATATAAATCTGATCCAGTCAAACTAGAAAAAATTGAAAAAAATCCTCGCCAACTCACATATTGACACCATGGCTCAAACTAATAATTTAATTAACTTTATAATACATGAAGAATTATGGAAAGTGGTGTGCGGTGCACAACAAGGGAAATGCCCTGGACCTGATGGGCTTCCCTATGAATTCTATAAAAATAATAACAGTTCTAACATTCTTTCATCCTCTATGAATATGTGCATTATGGAAACATGCCTTCTACATGGAGGCAAAGAAGCATACACAGTCACTTTATTCAAGAAAGGAAGATAAATTAAATCTATCCAATTGGCACCCAGTCTCCTTAACTAATACTGACACTAAACTATTCACAAAAATTATGTCCAAACGATTAGGGAAAATTGCACTTTAGGTGATATCCCCATCACAATATGGATTTGTCCCAAGAAGAGACCTATGTGACAATATTCACACAGTTGCAGATGTCTGCCAATCTAAAACCTCTGGAGCACTTGTTTTTTTAGATCAACAGAAGGCATATGACAGGGTGAATTGAACTTATCTTAGGCCTTCCTCCAAAAATTCAAACTCCCAAATAGGCTTATAAACTAGGTGATGCTGTTCACTGAGTCAGCCACCATGGCTGTGCGTTGAGCAGTTTTTTTAACCAACCCACTTTTTCCACAGAGGGGACTCAAACAAGGGGACCCTCTAAGCCCTCTACTATACAACTTTAGTTTGGATCCCCTAATCAGAAATACAAAAGCCCTCATCAATGGAATCAATGTTTATGGCCAGTCATCAGTCAAAATGATGGTTTTTGCTGACAACTGTGTGGTGGGAATATCCAGCAACAAGGATGCCTGCATACTTGAGAAAATGATACAAGAATACTCATCCATCAGCAATGCATCACTGAATTCTGAGAAAACAAAATTATACTCCTGAGAAAAATCAGACCATTGGACGCCATCCACCTTGGGTCAGCATATCAATACAGCATCAAGAATCCTCGCCAGACTTAGGAGGCAAAGATCATCAATTACCCCACTGGAACTTCCCTTCACTACCAAGCTGGCAGCTGGACCTGTCCACCACTTGGGGTATGGTTAGAGACAGGGGATACGCCAACGCCATGATGAAAAATCAACTCCTAGATAAAATAACAAAATGCATTGCCTCTTTTCTTGGTCATCATACAGGTTTAACTGGACGAGTTACAATAGCCAATTCCAGAATACTATCAATTATATGGTTTACAGCTCATGCAATTGTTTTTTCAATGTCCTTTTTTAACACACTAAATGCCTTAATACAGTGATGGCTTTAGTCTGACCACAAAGCCCCTGTGCGCCTTGAAACTTTATTTGGCCCTAGGAGAGATGGAGGTATGAGGCTAACTAATTATGTATAACAAGAGACCCATATACTAGGATCCTGGATAGCTCAGGTGACTAGTCCAAACCTTCCAGAAATACATTGGGCCAGAGCAGCAAGATCTAACTTTGCATAAGTGCTCCGATTAAGAAATCCAGATCATCCAAACTCCTTAATTAAGTATTTGGCATCTCACCCAACTGCTACAGGACCACATGGTACTTCAGTACAATGCAAACAGATACTTATAGCCATGAGAAGAGAAGAGTTGAAGATCAAAATAAGCGGACAGACCAGTCACCAAAGTCTCCCAAGGCTAACTTACAGACAAGAAGTTAATAACCAAGTGGTTACAGACAACATAATAAAGTGAAACCCTAGCACCATAGTCAGGATTGATTACCTGGATCAAATGAAATTACCGTACAGCTTGGAGACCCAAAGAATGGTTTGGAGATACACACACCACCCATTACTACAGCCCAGGATATGGGTACATATATGGAGATGCATGCAGAGAATGTATCACGTGGCAGAATGGTCAAGCGCAGCCCACTCTTCATGCACAATATGTGGTCAATACGGAAGCTTAGTACACCGCCTAGAACAATGTACAATGTCAGTAGCTATCTGAAAAGAAGTCATACGCTTATTCTGTCAAGGCAATAGACAGTATTTCATTTTAAGCTAGTAACATGTTTGCTTTCAACATGGAATCACCAATTCATCCATCTTTACGGACATTAATAGTAGCAATAGCACTATGGACAATCCATACCATAGAATTGAATTCATTCACAGGAACAACGCCTACTCTCCAAGAAGCCATCAATTGTTTTTGAAACCATATATTGGAACATTTCCAAGAATGCTTGTTTGGAAACATGACCTCATGGAACAAAAGGATAATGTGACAGTTGAGGTTTATCCTCAACATCACATTGCCCTGATCTTTGATAAGACAGGACAAACTGGTGTGGAAGATAGAGGGGTGAGAGAGCATTAGTCTTGGCTAGACCCCAGGTTGAGACTAATACTGGGGAAGGACGGCGGTTAGATGTTTTGTCAGTCCTAGGAGTCAAACCAAATTGTTTTTAAGTGGGTGGTTTCTAGGTTAAAGGTGGATTTAAATCAGAATTGGAACAATTCTTAGGCGTGTTGGTTCAGCCACTACGGAAATCAATCTGGCCTAAAACAATTGGGGTTTGCTTATGGTATATTTCAAAAGACTTAGTGTCAAGCATGAAGAATGAGCTTAAACTATGCTTGCCGCAGAGAGCTATAAGAGAAAGGACTTGAGAATGGGAGGTTCTCTAGTTCCGTTTTCTATCAACTTGTCCAAATATATCAAATAAAGCCATTCCTAAGCCTTACTGATTTTTATTACTGTTTTCTGAGGTTTATATTGATAATTTTAGTCTAACAGCGGCCATGTGTGGCCTATACAAACAGGGGGTAGACTTTGAGAACGAAATTGGGAAGGCTATTGCCTCCCTATGCACCTTGTCTTGGAGTCAGGGCATGTTGCTGGGGGTAAGCATACTCACAACTGACATCCAAGGTGTGTTTATCTGCGGCTCCTGTAGCACACGCACTATAAGAATGGTCTCAGGGACCATGATGGCCCTTTAGTCATTGACTGGGGCCCTGCTTCCCAATTCATTCATAGCTCACTGGAAGGAGCCAGTACGTTAAATTAAACGGAACAACATTTACTTTCCTGTTGTGGTGGTGATAAGCAAAATAGGAGCCAAAACCAGTTGTGTTCCCTGTGTGATATCACCATACTGCGATGCTTTTAATGGTGATATTTTCAGCAGTGAATTTGCCTCATGAGGTATACCAGGTGCTGGAGTGTGTGTCCCAGAGTGGTGGAAAAGTGGTAGGACTGGTGAAGACCGGAGGGAAGATTCCATCAATGCTAAGTTCAGAGGAGTTGGAGCTGATCCATAAGACGTTTAACTGTGTTCAGTTCTAAGGGCGGCTGAAAAAGGCTTAAGGGAGTGAGGATTCGTTTGCTTTACAGTTTAACCAAGTTTTGGTGACCTTGCCCGTGAAGCTTTCAAACTGGGTACATGAACTCTTGGAGTAGCAGGCGGGGTTGCCTGACTCAACAGAGGAGAGTTTGGACTTGATTGACTGATCAGCATGTCCAGATGAGGCACAAGATTCAGCTTGGTCAACTTTGCTGCAGTGCAGTCAGGGGAGGAAGTCTGTGGATGAATATTGTCAGATGTTCCAGGCACTGGCCAAAGCAGCCAAGGCATCAGAGTCCCAGCTTCCTCTCATTCTCTGTTAAAATTTGAAGGCTGATTTGTTATTGGCAATGGCAGCAGTGCAGCCTGCAGCGACGTTGGAGGAAGAGGTGTCCTTAGCCTTGCAGGTGGAGCGGCAGGTGGCCTTGGCCCAGGCTCGCCAGCAGTTGGTGCGGTTCCCAAGTGGTTCCCATTGGAAGGAGGCAATGAGACGAGCATTTTTGGAGCTTATGTACAGCTCAAAGGGGTTCAGGTATGTGGAGGAGGAAGGAAAGGGTCATGGGGAGCCTGGAGAGGGCGGAGAATTGCTGGGGGCGGCAATGGTTGAGGCCCCAAAAAAGAAGAAAAATTCTCCTTCTAACTTCCGCAAGAAGTCAGTGAAGCCAGTGTCCCAAAATAAATCGCTTTCTTCGTTTTATTTATATTTATTTTTACCTGCAGAAGTTTGGGAAGGTCCTGGGAAAAAGGAGTGTGGAAAGTTCCTGGCCCTGGTGGATACTGGTGCTGGTAAGAATTATGTGGATGAGGAGTGAGAAAGAAGATGTTGATTGCCGTTGAAGGAGTATAGATTTGTGTTGTTGGCGGATGCCACCAAAAGACTGCGGTCTGAAAGGTGCAGGCCAAGATCCTGATGAGACAAGGCCCAGATGAGTTTGAGGAAGAATTTCATGCTGCTGTACATTTGCCTCACCCAGTGGAGCTGGGGATGAGGTGGTGGCACCAATTCCGTCCACAATTTGATATGATGAAGGGGAAAGTGCTGTTGTCGCCTGAAGGCTCAGATTGTGGGAGTGGGAATTCCAGTCCCAGGGGTCATCAGTGAAATGAATGGGGAGGAATATCTTCAGTCGCACCATTGGAGGGTTTGCCAAAGGAGTACCAGGAGTTTGCATCAGTGTTTGAACACAAGAGTTAGGCACCCTTCCCACCTACAGGGGACTTTGCATTTATTTCCCAGTTCAAAGAGGGCTCTAAGTTGCCAAGGGGACGTCCAGTTTATCCATTGAACCCCCAGGCTCAGGAGGCTCTTGATCAATATGTCCATAAGATGCTAGGTCTGGGTTTGATTGTGCCGTCCAAATTGTATATGGTTTCACCAGTGCTGCTGGTGCCAAAGGCGAGTGGAGAGCTATGCCCTTGTGTGGACTTCTGGCGCCTCAATGCAGTAACAGAGCCTGCCCCTTATCTTATGCCACTCCTGGAAGACATTCTACCCATGATTTTGGGGTGTGTGGTGTTCACCAAATTGGATCTGGTTGACGCATTCAATCAGATTCCTGTGCGGCCATAGCACCAGAAGTATACCACGTTTAAGTGTCACTTGGGGAACCTTGAGTATTGGGTTATGCCATTTGGGCTGCGTAATGCCCCTGCAGTTTTCCAACGCTTTAATGATTATGTGTTGGGGGATCTGGTGGTTAGGTGTTGCGTTGCCTATATGGATGATATTCTGATATTTTCCAGGTCAATGCAAGATCATGTGAGGGATGTAAGAAGTGTTCTGGAGGTGGTAAGCCAGGCATTCTTGAAGTTGAAGCCATCCAAGTGTGAGTTTAATAAGGATTCGGTGTCTTTCTTGGAAATGTGGTTTTCCAGGGAGTTAGCAATATGTCCTGATAAACTGCGAGCAGTGAAGTAATGGAAGGCCCCAGGAATCAGCCTGAAGTGTGGAGTTTTTGGGAGTAGTGAACTTTTTAAGGAGGTTCTTCAAGAATTTAGCTGAGTAGGCTGTGCCACTGACAAGGTTGACTGGGAATGTAACTTTCATTTGGGGGATGCTGAATAAAGGGCTTTCCAGCGGGTGGAGACCAGTCTGCTGACAGCCCCAGTTCTGACCCATCCTGACACTAACAGACCGTTTGTAGTAGATACAGATGCGTCAAACTTTTGCAATTGGAGCGGTGCTATTGCAGGAGGGTAAAGATGGGGTTGAGCACCCTGTCTGTTACTTCAGCAGGAAGATGGTGCCCACTGAGATGAAATACCCAGTCTACGACAAAGAACTTTTTGAAAATAGTGGCGTCATTAGGGGAGTGGCAACACCACCTGTTGTACGCCAGGCATCCAGTTGTGATCCAGACTGATCATCGAGCCTTAGAGTATTATAAGTCCCCATATCTGATGAATCAGAGATAGGCCCAGTGGCACTTAGATTTGGTTCAGTATGACTGACATATTGAGTATAATCCAGGGAAACAAAATATCTTGCCAGATTTTCTAAGTCATGATTCAGAGTTGGTGTTTTCTGAGGAGGAGTTGAGGAAGTTTAACACCGCTACAATATTGCCATTGAGTTTGTTTGCAGTAATCCAGGATTGGAGAGAAGGAATCTCAGGAGAATTTGGACTGCACAGAAGAGGAGTGAGTTTGGCCAGCAGATCTTGGATGAGACAAGAGAAGGGGAGGCAAGCAAGAAACATGCAGTGTTCTCAGTCCGGGGAGATCTTATCCAGCATGAAGGAAGGATCTGGGTTCCAGTGATGAGTTTTCAGCAGGAGGTGTGAGAATCTGAGGATCGCTCACTTGAAAATTAATATTCTGCACACTTATTTGGGTCAAAGTTCTGCCAGATAATCCTCAACATGGCCAGTGGCTTATGGTATATTTTCTGTTTGGAAACTCGCTAGTCCTATTAATATAGCCCTGACACTTCTAGTCAATTTTGGGTGTAGTTTTCAAAATGTATTTGAGAACTTCTTCTAAGGCAGATTTCAATACAAGCTGTGCTTTCAGCTTGCTGACACTTCTCCAAAGGTAAGACTCTGTGTTATAATCTTGGACGGTATCACTAGGATCCGCCAGGATTTTCACACAGGTTGAGTCCTCTGAACAACGGACAGATGATGTGAAGATTGTCAGTCCTTCAGATGCACCTGAAAATATATTCAAAAATAGGAGCAATCGCCCCGACAGTTCTTTTATTTATTTTATAAATACAGCAATCTTTCACTGTCCCATTCTTTCTTCACTCTAAACAACTTAACTTATCTCAATTGCCCATCTTGCTTATATACAGCAGCTTCAGGCAATACTGCTTCTCATGGCTTGGTATTCTATTCCACCAATTTTCCTCAAATTTGGCTTATTATTCTTAATCTGCTGTTGCCCTATTTGTAGGCGATTTACTTCATATTTGTCAAACATCAACATTGCCTTATCGCCGTATTGCCTTATATAGAGGCGATCCAATAAACTCATTATATCTAATATGACTTGTTATATCCCAATATTGCATTGTCTCAAGGCAATCAAATATTCATAACTGATACTGTGTTTGGCGGTTTCAACCCAACTGTCCCATGACTATCGTCCAGTCATATCAAAATTGTGACATTACCCCCTCCTTGACTGGATGATAGGATCCTATTGTTTATAAGGTCTGAGGAACTTTGTGTGTACTCGATTAATGATCTGACCACTGATAGAATCCTTAATAGTATATGCGTCAACTCCAGTCTTCTCTATTATTTCAAATGGACCTATACAAATACTGGCAAGTTTATGCTTCTGGCTGAATCCATGCTGATCGTGAAAGAGAACCATATCACCTTCCTTAAATGACACCAATCCACTATGGCGTGTCTGATCAATTGTCTGATTCTTAATCTTCTTAGCCAAGCTGAAGTAATATGCTTCGGTTTGTAGCTTGATCAGAATGTTTGCAAGGTTAGTCAAATAGCGGTGGGGTTCTAATCCACCAGTTTCTTCTACACACGCATAAAGCAACGCTGGAAGAGCCAAGTGTCAGCCATATAGTAATTAAAATGGACTCTTTCCCATGGCGGAATGATAACTAATGTTATACACAAACATGGCAGTGAAAAGGAGGGAGCTTCAATCAGAAGGGCGATCCATTACTAATTTTTGGAGTATATTCACCAGAGTTCCATTCACTTGTTCAACCATTCCATTGGACTCAGGGTGGTATGGGGTCATCAGAACTCCGCGGATCCCCATAAGCTCATTCATTTTAGGAAGTATGTGTGAGGTGAAGTTGGTGCCATTATTGGTGAGAATAAACTGGAGGCAACCATAACACTGAATAATGCATTCTAGCACAAATTTAGCTACCATAACAGCTCCCAGATCTCATATTACCCTTGCTTTGACCCACTGGGTCGAGTGGTCGATAGCCACAAGAATGTACTTATGATGGTTGGCTCCTGTTGGCAAGGGCCCAATGACATTGAGGGAGACCGTATGCCAAGCGAAATGTGGTTTCACTAACTGATATGATGTCATATGATGGAACGGCTTCTCCACTTGGCACTGATGGCAACAGGAAATAGTTTTAAATTTAAATTTAAATTTATTGTGAGGAAGGCCGACCATGGGACAGACACTTCCAAATTTGACCCAAAAGAGTTAAAACTTAGTACCAGGGGAGGCACCCCAGAGACGCGATGCTATCTCTTGTTGCCAGCGGGAACGCCACCTATGGGGAGGGGGAGGGAACGTGTGAAGGGGCCGTAGCCACTATTGAGCACGTGTGAAGGAAGGGGTCTGATATGATGAACCAGACTGGGAACCAGGAGGAGACCAGCTGTTGGCGATGTGGTGGGAGATATCCAAACATCCACGCTTGAAAGTGGTCCACCAAATGAGACCAGAATCTGTGAACAGCTTCTGGGAGGGTGGGGATGGAGCCAGCGATGGCATCCAAGACAATCGTGTGGATAGTCCACATGGCGATTGCAACCACCAGAGCACGGAGGGAGGGTGGAAGGGGGAGGCCATTGATGAAGCAAACATATCTCTTGACAGACTGAAGGGATGCGTTTGATCCTGGCCTAGCAGACGTTGGACTTCGCGCCATATCACTTTAGAGGTGGGGCACTTCTCCAGGCGGTGAAACAGCGTTCCATACTGGCCACACACAACACAGGATGAGTGTAAAGCGTTAGAGCGCTCGGCTGTATGATACACCCACCTCAAGCAGCGTCACACATGGGAGTGGACTTGAGGCTGCAACAGAGGATGGTGTGCGTATTTCCAGATAGTCTTTTGGGTCTCAGTGGAATAAGGAATGTCCATCATGTCCAGGTAGTCCACCCTGGATAGGACTTGGGGCCGAATGGGGATCACGCCATCATGGATGGGTAGCCCTGTACCTCTTGTGTGAACTGAGGAGAGGGGTGGCCTCTTCGGGTTGTATGTCCACTAATACAAATTCTCCACTCTGCGCTTCATATGGAGAGTAGGATTCTTTGTAGTGGGTTTTAGTCCCGTGAGGACCTGTGGCCAATGTGTGTGATGCGAGGTATTTCATCAGGGAGTGGGGGTTTGATGGATTGTTGAGGCCCAAGGCTCAGGAGAACTTGGAGTGGGCCACACGGGACCAGTGTTGGGATGGGAGTGTAGGAGCGGTGACGGCTGCGATCCAGGTGCCCAGGATCTTGGCAGCATGGGCTTTGAAGTCAAGCAGGCCCATGCCACCTTGATGATGAGGGCCAAACATGGCCTCTAGCCGTACTGGTAGAGGGCGGCCTGACCAAAGTCATCCTTATAGCAGAGCATACAAGGATTTGAAGAAGCTTAGGGAGAAGGGGATGGCGTGGGCTCCGAACCAGACTTTAGATAGGAGCATAGAGTTGGCAAGAACAACTCTGCCGTGAGGGTAGTAGGGTGGGCTCTAAGAGAGGCAATTCTCTTCGTCACGTTGTCTAGTATACGGCACTCCATTACTGTGGACGCATATCCGCCTGCCTCCATCCACACACCCAGATGGCGCACCAGTCCTATGGTAGGACGTGGCACGAAGGGGAGCACCAGTGGAGCGGTGTGTGTTGAGTTAGTAAGGCGTGGACATGGGCGAGCAGATGGGCCAGGTTGGGAACTACTTGCTGGGGCCCAGCAGTTCTGAAACCGACCAAGGAGGATGATTTTGGTTTTGGAGGCGTTCAGTGTCGCATTGCTTACCCAGGAATATTCCTGGATGAGGGCTTCAAGCGCGCGTGCATCTTTGTTATTAGACACCCCCACCACGCAATCATCTGCAAATGCCATCATCTTGACTGGGGTTTGGCCTGGCACATGGACCCCAGTGAGGTGGGCATTCACATTTCGCAGTAGTGGGTCAAGGCTGAAGTTTTATAAGAGTGGGCTGAGAGGGTCCCCTTATCGCAGGCCCCTTTGAGGGTGGACTACTTCTGTTAAAAAGCCTGGGCCATGCACTGCTATTGTCGCAGATTCCGTGAGCAGCATCACCCAGTTTATGAAGCGGGGGTAGGCGGAATTGATGGAGGCAGGCCCTAAGGTATTCCCAGTTTACTCTATCATAGGCCTTTTGTTGGTCCAAGAATACAAGTGCCCCAGAGGCTGTGGACTGACACACATTAGCCACAGAGTGCACGTTATCCCAAATTGACCTTCTGGGGATGAAACCAGATTGTTCTGGGGAGATTGTGGCAGATGCTACAGTCCCTAAACGGTTAGCCATGATTTTTGTTAAAATCTTGGTGTCTGTGTTTGTTAGAGAAATGGGGCACCAGTTAGCTAAGTCAAGCTTATCCCCTTTCTTGAAGAGTGTGACAGTAAAGGCCTCATGTCCTCCTGGTAGGAGGCACATCTCCAACAGGCTTTGGTTGAGTGAGGCTAGCAGCAATGGGGATATATATTTGAAATATTTTTTGTAGAACTCATATGGAATGCCATCTGGGCCTGGGCATTTTTGGTTTGGTGCACCGCGAATGGCTGTCCATAATTTGTTCAGAGTAATTAAATTCATTATTTCTGGGTATCAGAAAATGGTGCAGATATGAGCTCGGTCAAGAAATTCTGCCATTTCAGCTGGCTGAATTGGTTCAGCTCGGTATAATTTGGAGTAATATCTTTGCATTTCGATTGCCAATTTGGCCAGTGTGTCCACAATGGAATTATCTGATCTTCGCACCTGTGTGCAGGCCACGCTCTGGCATGGTGCAAAAATTTTTTTAAAGAAGTATGCGGTGCACTTGTCACCTTTAGTGATGCGTGTGGCCCTGTATTGGACACAAATCTGATGTTTGTGTTGCCTTTCAAGTGCGTTGAGGTGGGCAGCTGCCTCCGCCCACTTCCAGCCCCATGCAGGGCTGTATCCTGTGGCTGGAATGTTGGACTCCAAGTGGGCCAATTCTGCCAGCACGTGCAAGATAACTGCTGATGTGGCTCATGAGCGTCTGGAGGAGAGATGGCAATAGTGGTGGATGGTGTCCTCTTTGAAAGTTGCCCATGTGGAAATGGGGTCCACACAAAATGGTGCAACAAATAATTTTCACCAAAGTTGCCTCTTCCACCCACATGGAAAATTCTGGCGACGCGAGCTTGGGGGGCAGATTTTGCACCAATGCGGGGCCTTTGCAACTGTGACAAGTAAGTGGTATGTTATCAAGACCAGTCAGTGGTCGGAGAATTCCATTTTCATTGTTTTGAAGTGGAGGATGTGGGGTTGAAATTTCGCCAGCGTTAGAATAAGATCAATGCAGGTCATGGACCTTAATTGGCCGTTGTGGACGTGGGGACGCATCATGTTTTTGAGCAGTGAGGCATGTTGCAGCAGCGCATCCATTAACCCAAGGGTGGCTTTTAGAATGCGTAGTTCTATGTGACCCTGTGGGGCGTGGGGTGAGGGCAGCCACCGGTCCATTGGTGAGGTTAGCCAACAGTTCATGTCACCAACTAGGGTAGAATTGGGGGTAGCGGGAGGGATTTGACCAACAAGAAAAATTCCTGACGCTCGTGTGCACCATTTGGGGCGTAGATATTGACAATTGTGTGTGCAACGTCAGCCCACGAGAAGGTGACAATGAGCACTCAGCCATTTAGGAATGTTTCTGAGGATATGACTATGAAAAAATTATTTTTCTGAATTAGCACCCCACAGTGCTTTGACCAAAAGGATAGGGATGGTAGGAGCATTGTTTTCCAAGCTTCCTCAGAACCTCGTGGACAGTGGGACTCCTGGATGGCCAGGATATCCACGGGTAAATTGTGTTGTAAAAAACTCAGTTTCCTAGCCCAGGACAGGGAGGCCTTGAGTCTGGCGATATTCAGCGTCCCTAGAGTGAAGGTTTCCCCCATTGCACCTTAGGTGCGAGGGGGTGGGCCCCAGGCCCACCAGCCTCTTCAAGGTCCCCACGGGCTTTCACAGCAGCGTGGGTGTTAGCAGCAATGCTATCAGGGTTTTTGTTAATTTTTGCGGAAAGAGTCGCGTTGGCTTTGGCCTTTGCTTTTTGTTTTCCCAACGTCGGACGAATTTTTTGCGGTGCGGATAAGTTCAGTGCATTGTTGAGCAGGGCAAAAAAAATTTTCAGTTGGGATAGGTCCCAAGTCAGTTTTGACTGGAGCTTGGGTGCAGTGATTGGGTGAGATCGAATCTCCCATCAGATCCTCAGATTGAGTGGCCCACTCGGCATGGGCCTCCCAATCTGATTGGGTGATAGATTCCCAAGTCACTTCTGCTGTGAAGGTCTCCATGTCCTCCTGGAGTTGTGAGTGTGGGATGGTGGTGGTGGCCTTGGCTGCTTCCTTGGCCGCAGCCCTATGGGCCTGCTTGGGCTTCTTCCACTCCTGTGGGGAGATGGGCTTTACCAATAGGTAGCAGCCTTGTGCTCCCATGGGAAAGCCTCCTTGGTGCTTGCGGTTGGTTTGTAGTGCACCTCTCCACTGGCCATGGCTGCTGAGGGGTGCTCTTGGAATGTGACGCCCTCCTTGATGGGGCATGCATGCGCCTTATGGCTGAACATGTCACAGTGGGTGCAAATGGGGGGCGCGCTGTCCACGGTTACCCAGAATGGGTGGGTGGTATGCCCTGCGATGTCAATAAAAGTGGAGTACAGGATCTGGGTTAGGTCCTTCACAATCCCCTCAGTTGGGGTCAAAACTGCGATGGCTTTGCCGGTGCACAGGTGTGGCATCAGCATGAAACGTTGCATTTTGAAAGATAGTACTTTGCTGTATATGGCGAGACCATCTTTCAGGTGTTGCTCCAAAATGTCACATTTAACTGTAGTAGGCAAAAAGTCAAACATGAGGAATATTTGGTTTGATTTTGTCCATCTGGTGCATTTGGTTTCGATGACCTGTTGCCCTTCGGGGAGGTCGACCACTATGCGCACCGCTGCAGCCTCATCTGCTGCTATTTTGCTTTTGAAACCTAGGTCCAGCCAACCGCGTGACATGGAGTGAGGTGCAACGTACACCGCGGTTGGGAAAATCTTGTGTACATCTTCACAAATTTTTCCCATAAGGCCATTTTTTGGATGTCCAGATACACATGGACTCCAAATTCCACCGACAAAAGTGGCTGGGAGTGTGGCGTGTTGATGTATTGGTTGCATTGTGCTTGCCACGCGAGTATCTCTGGGGAAATTGTGACCGCCAGTTTTTTTAGATTTTTTTCTATTATGCCGGATTCTCCGGGGCGTTTTCGAATGTTAGAGGCCGCGGGCCTTCCGCCTGCTCCTCTTGCCTTGCTTGCCCAACTGCTCCCAGACATGGGTGCAGACTAATCTCCTCTATGAGATTATCAAACTAGATTTAGTCTTTAATTGAATAGGTTGCTTAAATGTTTGCAACGAGAAAGAAAATTCAACAGGAAATAGTTTTGAGCACATCAAAACTCATACTCTCCCAATAGTACTGTGGGCGTAACAATTCAATAGTTTTACACACGCCACCATTCCTGACCACCCTGTGAGCGCTCACAATGATTCCCAGCCATGCAGAGGGCTGCGGGAAATTCACTGTAGAATCACCAATTCATTTATACAGTTCTCCATTCTGTTGGAAGGTATTTGAGCAAATTTCATTTAACATTTTGATTACTTGAGGCGGTTCATCATCATATTTTCGCTGAGCATCTCATCATACATCATGTCACTAAGATCCGCTGTCACTGCAATAGTCAGTAACTGAGATAAACAGTAAGCGTTCTGATGCTTTGCTACTGGCCAATGGAGAATCTCAAAATTGTAAGCCTGTAACTTGAGAGCCCATCGAGTCAATTGTCCTTCTGGTTCTTTGAGACTTTGCAACCAGCGTAATGACGCGTGATTGGTTACAACTTTAAACTTTACCCCATGCAGATAGGCTCTGAATTGTTTATACATGTAGATTACTGCTAAGCACTCTCGCTCAGTCACAATATAGTATGCTCATGACAGTTCAGACTATGACTACAGAAAGAAACAGGATGTACTTCTCCCTCCTCATCATTTTTCTGAGAAAGTACTGCCCCAACAGCGGAAAGGGATGCATCCATCTGAACAATAAATTCCTGATCAAAATTTGAGTATCGCAGCACCAGTGCGCTTCTCAATGCCATATGGAGTGCATCAAAAGTGGATTGACGATGTTCCATCCACTTGAACACAGCATCCTTTTTTAACAACTTAAATAGCGGGCCCCCAATACAGCTAAAATTAGGGATAAAGCGTCAGTAGTAACCAACCATCCCCAGAAATACCTGTATGTTGTGCTTATTATTAGGTGTAGCCATCTTGCTGATGGCCTCCACCTTAGCTGGTTGTGGCTGCAGCCCAGTTGTGTCTACCACAAAACCCAGATATTCTAGCTGATCTTTAAAAAAGTTGCACTTTTGAGGTTAAACTTTTATGTTCGCCTCAGCCAGCTGACGGAATACTGCTTCAAGGTGGTCTAGGTGCTCCAAAAGGTTCGAGAGAAAACATTAATATCATCAAGGTATACTAGAACGCATGACAGTTTCAGGTCGCCAAGAATAGTTTCCATGGCCCGCTGAAAAGTAGCAGGAGCATTACACAGTCCTTGAGACACCTGTGTCAGTTGAAGAAGGCCTTTAGAGGTGATCACAGCGCATTTTTCCTGTTCTGCCAAGGGTAACTCAATTCACCAGTAGCCTAATATTAAACCCATCGCAGAAAAGTAATGGGCACCCCTAATTGGTCCAGAGCGTCATCAATTCTTGGCAAGGGGTACAAATCCTTTTTATTAATATTGTTGAGATTCTGATAGTCTATTACTACCCGGTTGATGCCGTCCCTCTTTTTTACTATCAGAACAGGTGAAGCCCATGGGCCCTTGGATGGCTCAAGCATCCCTTGTTGTAATAACTTATCAATTTTCTTCAGTAACCTCATCCTCTGCTGCCTGAAAGCGGCGAATCAGTTGAGACCTTATTGGAGGATGATCCCCAGTGTCCAATTGATGGACCACCCCTTGAGCACACCCTAAATCATGATCGTCAACAAATTAAAATCCCTTTGTATTTCTAAAATAAAGCTATTGCTTGGTCTTTTTGTTCTTCTGATAATCCCATTAAATTACTCCATGGTATCACCTATAGTACATCAACCAATGGTTCAAGCGGTAATCCAAATTCATCTAATGATACAAAATCATGAACCTGGCAGACCTCATCTATGGGAGTCAGATGTAGATACGCTATAGTTTGGTGGCAGCAGATTTGCATTGGTTTGCTCTGCAGGTTTTCTAACAAAACCTTTATCTCCCCATGTCCTGGGAGTATAATTCCTGGAGCCACATGTGGCTCAAACCATGTTTGATGATAGAGCCCAATAACTTCCCCATATGACCACTCAGCACTTATACCTCTAACTCAGTATTTACTAAGACTTGATGGCTGGAAGGGATGGATATGGGCCCTGCTTCTCAAAGAGGTATCCCTTGATATTCATAAATCTGCTGAGGAAGGGCCCAAGTTTTGTGCTTTATTCAATGGTAGCGAACAGGCCATACCCCATGTGACGGTTGAGGTCTATCCTCAGCATCACATTGCCCTGATCTTTGGTAAGACAGGGCAGGCTGTGTCTGTATGTATGGAGGAGGAGGGGGCGTTGGTTCTGGCAAGGACGCCTAAGGGGCCGGAGCTTGGAGTAGGCCAAGGAGCAAGATGGGCGTCCAAGTCAGAACAAAACGGAAAACGAGAGAAATGGGTAGTTTTGAGATTCGATTTGGATTTGAATCAAGAATGGAATGAAACGGGTGCTTGGGAGTTTCGCGGTTTGATTGGAATTTAAAATGGAACTGGCGCGGAACCATTGAGGATCAGAACTGGCACGGAATTATTGAGTAAAGATTCCGCGATCCTGCTGTAAGGTTTACACCAAACATCATTCAAGTTGGCACCATAAGCTTATATTATATTTTATTTTAGCTTTTAGCCTGTGTATATAGGGAAGGAACTGGGAGCTGGAGGCTCCTCAGTTCTGTTTTCTATCAACTTGGCTAAATATTAAATAAAAGAACCTAAAATTCATATATTTATAATTTGGGTTTATTTTAAGATATTGCCTAACTGCAGCCATGTTTGGCTTAAATCAACAAGAGTTGGACTTTGAGAGTGAGCTTGGGAGGGCTATTGCCTCCCTCTATACCTTTTCTTGGAGTCAAGGCATGTTGCTGGGGTTAAGTATACTTGCAACTGTCTTCCAGGGGGTGCTTGTCCAATCTTGTAGCGCGCGCACCAGGAGAGTAGTATCAGGAGTCATGTCAGCCCTATGGTCTTTAACATGGATCCTGTTGCCTAACTCATTTGTGGCTCATTGGAAGGAGCCAGTGCGTTACACCCCATCACTGTAGGCGAGGTTGATATGACTAGTATGTACTGGATTCTTTGGTACTCCCTAGTAGTAAAGTATATTGGGATCCGCTGACCCAAGGTGTCAAGAGTCTCCTCCATCATATCAACAATAGCCCCAAAATGACGTAGAAAGGTGGTCCTAATTAGTATGTCATAGTGTTCATTTGGTAATACAATTGCTGGGACCACAACGACAATGGACCCAAAGTGCAGAGGCAGTGCATTATAAGCTCTCTTGGAGACAGTACTTACAGCTCCAGCAGTTCCATAAACCATACAATGGTCTACATCAGGTTTCAATGTCAATTTTTGCACTAACTTAATGGAAATGATGTTGACTTGAGCACCAGTATCTATTATAGTGCAAATTCTATTTTTCACTACAAAAATATCACAGTATGTACACTCAGAATAAGAAGAATATTGACTGTTTAATACATGAACATTTACGGGTTCTCTTTTCCCACGAAAATTCATAATCCCCTCTCCAACTTGGGGGTATTCTCTGACAATGGTATCTACTGGAAGGGCGACTTTTACTCCTTTCAGAGTTGGCGCATCCGTGGTAGGATCAAGTTGGTCCAAGGATGCTTGATCAAGCATTTGACAGGCATAGGGCTTTGGTTGATTGGGGGGCTCTTCTTTGCCACCACCTTAGCTTGAGCTCAGGTTACTACATTTACTCCTCCAACTGGCTGCTGATATAAAATTCTGTCATTGTATTGAGGAACTTCCACAGGATATACTACTATTGATTCGTGGACATGTTGAGTGGGTGTCATGGAGGTAGAGGGTCCCATCTCTACTCCACTCCATCTTTTCCCTTGTAGTATTGGTCTTGTTGTACATAATTCACTTGGCGATTGTGACAGAATTTTGCCAAATGACCAGGGCGACCGCATTCATAGCAGTTGACCCCATAGGAACCACATCCTGGGTTATCATAAGCAGGTCCAGAACGGAAGGGTTGGGGTTGCTCAGTATACCCAGTTTCAGGTCAGTAAGTTGATTGTTGATAGTTGGCGTAGTTGGGACCAGGTCAATAACTAGGCTTCTGGCAGTTATCATGGCCAACCCATTGATGCTGATCAAACTGTTGATTATAATTTGGTTGAGGATGAGGCACAGAGTTGTAGTAAGGCTGAGGATTACTAAATGAAGCTGGAGGCGGTTAATAGTATTCTCCAGAATAAGAGGGTGCCATGGCAGTGATAGTTTTGCAATCCAAATTCAGCAGCAGAAAGTTAGGAGATACCCGCCGTAAAAACTGTACAATCTTAAGCAGAGATAAGTCATCATCCAGAAGCAGCAAAATAACATAAAAAAGTTCACAATATGGCTTCACTGTGGCAGACATGGCAATGCACATGTCAGCTTCTGCTAGGTACCCAGCTCCAATCAACACATGGGCTTCTGTTGTGAATCAATCAGTGAACTCAATGAGAGTCTCATTTCAACGGAATCAGATGGTTAAAAATTCCGCTTTTTGTTGTGACATTTTTGAGTTTCCTCCAAACAAATGGAGTATGGTGTCCTTTACATCTTTATAGGAGACAGAACTACTGGGAGGTAACAGGTGACCTGATTGGCACTTCCCACATCCAGAGCAGATATTAGCAACTTAGCCTTCCGTTTATCAGAGGCTCCTTCTGCTGTGAACTCAAATTGTTTAAAGAACCCATGGATGTTCCCGTTACGGTCAAATGGGGGTATCTTTTTGATATTAAATTCCTCTTCTTGTTCACGGATATTAGGGCTGCACTGAGGAACGGAATGAGATCTGAAAGCAGATTCTCGCTGAGGAGTGTGATCAGCAGAAGCTGGGATATTCATTGCTTCCAGGGTGGAATGACCATTGGGGGTAGGTGGTACAGCCATTACTGGAGATAAGGGATGTTCTGACTCATATGAATATCCAGTGCTATTATCAGGAGTGTCGTAGCTGTGACCAGAGTTGTCTTCTCTTATGTAAGATGCATCTTCTTGATAGTCATCTTCTTCCCAGTGAGACAACTGAGAAGGAGTAGAAAATCTTTGTTCTTCATATTGCAGCTGCTGGGTGGTATCATTTAAACATTCCGCAAGTTCTTTGTTTTGTAGTCCCAAGATTTTCATTTGACTAAATGTACTATCAAGCTGTTGCATGACCGCGTTACATTCTTGAAGGAGTTCATCTTGGTTTATGAGTACTGCGTCCAGGGTAAATTTGAGTTCCTCATATCCAGCTGTTATAGGGTTCCGGGAAGACTCCCCAATGACACGGCCTGAATAAGGCATAGTTGGCAACTGAGGTTCCAGAGTGTTGAGTGGTTGATCAATGGTCCCCCTGTAGTGAGCACCACTGTTATAATTTTGGATGGTATCACTAGGATCCTCCAGGCTTTTCACACAGGTTGAGCCCTCTGAACAACGGACAGATGATGTGAAGATCATCAGTCCTTCAGATGCACTTGAAAATATATTTAAAAATAGGAGCAATCGCCCCGACAGTTCTTTTATTTATTTTATAAATATAGCAATTTTTCACTGTCCCATTCTTTCTTCACTCTAAACAGCTTAACTTATCTCAATTGCCCATCTTGCTTATATACAGCAGCTTCAGGCAATACTGCTTCTCATGGCTTGGGCTATTCTATTAGCCAATTTTCCTCAAATTTGGCTTATTATTCTAATCTGCTGTCGCCCTATTTGTAGGTGATTTACTTCATATTTGTCAAACATCAACATTGCCTTATTGCCTTATCGCCTTATATAGAGGTGATCCAATAAACTCATTATATCCAATAAGACTTGTTATCCTAATATCGCCTCATCTCAAGGCAATCAAATATCCATAACTGATACTGTGTTTGGCGGTTTCCACCCAACCGTCCCATGACTATTGTCCAGTCATATCAAAATTGTGACACTCTTCAAAAACCAAGAAGAGGATAAAATAAAATATCTTTTATTAGAAGGTGTTTATTTGATAATGGTCATTAGGCCAGGCGCTGGTATTTATACCACTAGGGCATTTTCTGGCCACATCAGAGTACAAAATTTCAACAGATATTTTACCACCTCAGTTTGGACCTTGAACTGATACAACTGAAACCTTTTCTTAGGTTTATTGGTGGCAAAATACTCTCAAAATTGGGATGATTTTAGGTACAAAAATTGCAATAAAAGCGTGAAAAATTGTCCTAGGATCTTCAGGATTTGAGTTTCGTCATACTGCTGATTTTTACACCTTCTGTGAAATTCTTGCCTCCATTGAAGTAGATGATTTACTCCTAATTGGGACGTCAGCAGGCCTCTCCCTCAATAGCACTAGGTACTTCCTTTTGGGCAGTCTATGCAAGTGCTATCATGCCAATTATGTGGATCAACATACAAATTTCACCCTAGGGCAGAAAATTGATTGCATTTTTTATTCATCTGATGGTCCAGGTATTTTTAGATGTTAGCTTTAGGTTGGTCCCAAATGATTTTATATACAAGTTAGTTGATTGAGTTCCTGTTAATTGACACCAATTGCTGAGATTTGATGCATAGAAAATCAGCCATAGTATGCAAGAATATTCAGCCTGAGCACTCTGATAAAATACTTGATTGAATAGTCATTGGATATTCAGCCCAAATTATATGATTGCAATAGGCTTTAGGGTGAGAATACTGGTGTTAGCTCAAGCGTTGAAAGGGTAATTGGCCTGATCTGATGGTTGTCAAAGATTTATTTTTGAGTCAACTACCAGAATCTGACAAGAGGTGTTGGCAGCTAACCACAATCATCCTTTGGCTGGACATCCAGGTGGGGAGAAGACACTGTACTTGGTTTGTCACCAGTATTCATGGAGGGGATTGGGTGCTGCAGTATGGCAGTATGTGGATCGATGTGTGGTGTGTGACAGGTCAAAATCTTGCCATATGGCGCTAGGAGGGAAATTGAAGCCGCTTCAGATTTCATCTAGGCCATGAGCCTCTGCGAGTGTGGATTTTATCACAGGGTTGCCCAAGTCCCAAGTGATGGACGCCATGATGGTTGTGGTGGATTGTCTGACAAAGTATGAAGAGTTTTTCCCTATCAGTCAACCATATCTACAAAGGTAGCAGGTCAGATCTTTATGAATAATGTATTTTTCTAACATGGGGTACCAGAGGAGATTGTGTCAGAGCGAGGTCCACAGTTCACATATCATTTTTGGTTACATCTGTTAGGAAACTTGAAGATAAAGGCTTCCCGTTCATCAGCTTACCATCCCCAATCAGATGGCCAAGCTGAGAGGGTATATTAAATATTGGAACAGTATATGAGGTGCTATGTCTCAGGGTGGCAGGATGATTGGGTTAGTTGGGTAAAGTTGGCGCAATTTGCAAATAACAACCACAAGCATGCCTCCACAGGAATGACCTCATTTTTTGCAAACCATGGTCAGCACCCAGAGGGTATGGGCCTCAGGAGCAGGGTCAGAATCCAGCAGCAGATGAGCTGTCACATGAGACTTGAGATACCTTGAGGCTCCTGAGAAGGAATCTAGAGGCGGGTGGTTGCAGCCCAGAAGAGAAAAGCAGATAGGCATCAGTCAGAGGGGAGCGTTTTTAAGAAGGGTGATTGGATCTTAGTAATTGCTCAGAACTATGCCATACCTGTGAGGAGCCAGAAGTTGGGGCCAGTGGCGTTGGGCTCATACCCAATAGTGAGGGCAGTGAATGAGGTGGCGTTTGAGCTGAATTTTCCAGAGGGGTCATGGGCTCATCCAGCGTTGCATGTGTCACAGCTCAAACCATTCTTGAGGCAGCCACCTGAGAAGGACTCCTCTCTGTTTTCAGCTGAAAGGGGGCCAAGGAGTATGAGGTGGAGGAGATCCTGGACACAAAGGTGGTGCGGGGTCATAGGTCATTTTTGGTCCAGTGAAAAGGTCATCCAGTTGAGGAAGCCACATGGCAGACGTCGAGAGATTGCACCTGGTGTCCTGGGAAGATAAGAGAGTTCTTCTTGTTTAAGGGGGTTATGTGATGGTTGATGTTTATCCTCAACATCACACTGCCCTGATCTTTGATAAGACAAGACAAGCTGGTGTGAAAGATAGGGGGGATGGGAGAGCATTACTCTTGGCTAGACCCCAGGTTGAGACTAAGACTGGGGAAGGATGGCGGTTAGATGTTTTGTCAGGCCTGGGGTCAAACCAAATGGTTTTGAAGTGGGTGGTTTCTAGGTTAAAGGTGGATTCAAAATAGAATTGGAACAATTCTTGGGTGTGTTGGTTCAGCCACTACAGAAAGCAATCTGTCCTAAAACAATTGTGGTTTGCTTATGGCATATTTTAAAAGACATAGTTTCAAGCATGATGAATGAGCTTGATCTATGCTTGCAGCAGAGAGCTATAGGAGAAGGGACTTGAGAATGGGAGGTTCTCTAGTTCCATTTTCTATCAACTTGCCTAAATATATCAAATAAAGCCATTCCTAAGCCTTACTGATTTTTATTACTGTTTTTCGAGGTTTATATTGATAATTTTAGTCTAACAGCGGCCATGTTTGGCCTATACAAACATGAGGTGGACTTTGAGAGTGATATTGGGAAGGCTATTGCCTCCTATGCACCTTGTCTTGGAGTCAGGGCATGTTGCTGTGGGTAAGCATACTCACAACTTTCCTCCAAGGGGTGTTTATCCATAGCTCCTGTAGCACATGCACTAGAAGAATGGTCTCAGGGACCATGTCAGCCCTTTGGTCATTGACTTGGGCCCTGCTTCCCAATTTATTTATGCCTCACTGGAAGGAGCTAGTGTGTTACAGATAATCAATTCATGGTTTCCTATATGGTTCCTAATATTGACTCATTCCTTCACTCATTTTGCATCCAAGTATAATCCAACATAAATCCCTCATCATCCTAAACCTGGCTGTCCTGTCTGACAACAGGAGGGGCTATAAACCCTCTGGGGTGTCCTTTTATTTTAATCATATTATTATTATATTATCATCATTACATTGGAAGTGTACATCCCCTGGTTGACCTTCCCCAAATAAGTTATTAATTTTTAGTTCATGTGAGATAAAATCCTCAAAACAATTACTCCAGCAGCTACAAGTTTCCAAACTCTCATCACTGCTATATTGTCAGAATTGGGGGCCAACAAGCACCAGCAAGCAAAACTTTTCCCAGATTCCAACAATTGTCATATCACCTATATTTGGGTGAAAGGTATACTTCTATGGGGCCCCATCACCCAAATGGGTGATGGTGACAAACACATCAACAAACAATTCAAGGTTTGGCATCACTAATAGCAAATTCAAATATGATGACTTAAATGAAATCAAAGGGTAAAAAATTACCCAAACCAACTTCAGAGCTATGAAGGGGTATACAAGAAAAGGCGTGCAAAATGAAGTTCCTAATTGTGTGGTTAGAGGTACAAATATAAAATAAAAATATTAAAAATTAATTATAATATACTATAATTATTATTAATTTATAATTATGATAATATTATATTTTGCTACAGTATATTATGGTATTTGTAAAACAGTCCAAACACATTTGTGACAACATTGGACAATTGGGACAATAGGCAATAAGTTTTTTAATATTTTTTCTTGCTTCCTGGTATTTGACAATTTGTTGACAGTCACATTTGGGCCCTGTGAAAAACTCAACTGAATCACACTGGGTGACAATTTGTTAAATTTTAGATTCTCTGCATACTAAATAATTTAGAGAACAAAAGACTATTCTGGGCCTTTTAGCCTTACTTTTCTGAAATTTCACCAGCTTACACCTTTAAATAAACCAATTAACTTGATAATTAGCCAAATATCCTCCAACCGCTTGTCAAAACCAGTTAAACTATTGAATCAACCAAATATTAAAGTATTCAGCTGTAACAATATACCAACTAACATCTAAACATATAGGATTTTCACTTGTTACATATAGAGATTTTTATTTTGACCATGAAAAGTAAATTTTTCAATGGATTATTGTATTGTCATCAGAAATACACAAGTCTGCAAAATTCTAAAGCCTTAGCTAGTCTGGAAGGCAGTTAAAATTAATTGCAAGGTCTCATTACAGAGACACCACAACGAGTCAATAATAATTATGAGAAAAAAGTTTTAATATTTTAGATGTTTTTTTTTGCAAATAGATAATTTTTATATTTTTTAATAGATTATCGTATTGTCAT
This sequence comes from Massospora cicadina, assembly GCA_022478985.1. Lineage (NCBI taxonomy): Eukaryota > Fungi > Entomophthoromycota > Entomophthoromycetes > Entomophthorales > Entomophthoraceae > Massospora > Massospora cicadina. The sequence goes on from JAKSZP010017260.1 coordinate 121,591, forward strand.
GGGAGATACATAAGTGTGCCAACTTTCAAAGCTCTAGCTAGTCTGGAAGGTAGTTAAAAATCAATCGCAAGGTTTCACTACAAACGGACAAACAGACGCTACAGCGAGTAGAGAAAAACATTTTAAAAAGGTAAAGACCAGCGTCACTATAAGCGGCCGGCCAGGACTTCCAAAATTTGGTTGCAAAATTGCGTTTGAAGAGGATCAACTCTCCAAGTTATTATCCTTACTCATAAATTAAGACGAGTGTTATCAGAGAAAAGTTAGTTAAATAGTCTTTATTAACGCTTTTTAAAGCACTTGTGGGATTATAACAAACCAATTCCTTGTAGTTTCTTAAAAATGGGCAACCTTTTGTATCTAAAAGTTAGGTTGTCCTCTCTAATAAAAATAAAATTCTATCAGTTTTTGCTTTTAATCAAAATCTATATTTGTTAGAATAGTCTTGATATGCATTGTAAATAAAAACAAGATAGTATAAAACGTTTAAAAATGTTTTCTATTTAATTTTTATAATTTTTATAATTTTCAATAGATTATTGTATTGTCATAGGAGATACATAAGTTCCAAATTTCAAAGCTATAGCCAGTCTGGAAGGTGGTTAAAAATCAAAATCAATCGCAAGGTTCCACTACAAACAGGCACCACAGCAAGTAGAAAAAACGTTTAAATAAGAACGTTTTAAATAGCTAATTTTAATATGGTTGATTTTAAAACTGGGCATTGACCTGAGTTGTAATGGATCTGGGCCCTACGAGTTGTAAATAGCGCTAATGTGCTACAGCCAAACATTAGAATTTCTAGTTTTAGTACTAAAAACTAAATTCATATTGGTTTCTCAATAAAGTCTAATTCTTAGTCATTAAAGCATTTGAAAATATTTTTGCCAATAACCTTGAGCCTTGATTTGCCTTGTTGTCTCATACTAATTCTTTATACTTTTACTTTAAATTGAACATTCTTTTTAATAGGGTTTTAACTAAGTAGTCATAACAGAAGCTCTTAAAAGTTTAACATGACCGTTAGAAGTTGCGAGGTTTCTTTAGCTTCAAAGGTGCCTTGTCCTTGATCTAGCTAATTTTTGAAGATTAAAAATCGAGTCAAGGTGTTGCCTTTTAGATCGTCATATGTTAATTGCTTTGATGCTATAAAGATATCCTTTTAAAAGGCTTGATTTAAATAAATTCTCCTTGACTATGTCACACTGAAAGTGCGCTCAAGCCACTTATTTGGAAGGTCGATTCCTATGAACAGCACACCTATCCCATTGGACCCAACGAAAACTGTGAACTTAGAAGTACCTTGAATAACTTATTTTGTTTTGATTTTAAAAAGCGTCCATAATTGAATCTCTGACGTCTTCAATTTTTGGAGGGGAAACTTCTATATTTGAGCTGAACTTCCAACAATTTATTCAACTTGATGGCACATGGGTACGTTATTCCTACTTTTTTGAAATAATAAATTTGTGTTGATTACTGCTCTTTCTTAAGGTTTAATTAATAGATGCTAGAATTTCTGTATAACTAATTCGGATACTAAATCTAAGTATAGCTTTTAGAAAGCATCCCAAGAATACCTTGGAAAGAGCTGAACATCGAACTTTATAAAACAGCTTGTCAAATCCTTATTTCCAAGACATGCCTAAACAATGAAGTCTTTGTTTGTTTTCTTAAGGAAATGGTTTTATCTCAGGTAAGCTAAATTTGTGATATGTGAGATTTATTTTACCTTACTTTAATTTTAACTAAAAGATTACTTCATTCTTCGAGATCAGTGCTTGTTATCTAATGTGTCTTAGCTACTTAAGGATGGGCCTTTAAGCAGGGGCCTAGATGATTTGGTAAAATCTATAGTTGCCTCGCGCCCTCTTGCTTCATTGACAGGACTGATTATCCCGCTTTTAACGAGCCCATCTATAGGTATGCGTCTCTCTCCTTAAGCAAAGCCAGCTAAATTTTATTTTATTAGATAAATTTAAAGCTGATATGATATGTGACATCATGATAGAAAGTTTTGGCCCCAGCCTACATGACGAGTTTTTGAAGTAAGCAACTGCAAACTATGTTTCTAAATCTTAGGATAATATTTTCCCAACTTCAACTTGGAACAACGATGTTTAGTGAACCAATCATTGTGGTTGTACATGGCTCATTAAAACTTACGGATCCCCAATTATTTGGTTTAGATACGCTAGAGACTATGATATCGGTTTTAGTATCAGAATCAGCCAAACAACCGCGGTCTCTTACTTTAGCTAATCTTATTTTGACCTTTGTTGTTAGGACTTTAGAAAAACTTGAAATCAGACACAGAACCATACTTCATGGAGCTATGGAGAAGAATAAGTCCCATCTAAAGCGAAAGATTTTGAAAGAAATATCTAAAATAAATTAACTTCAAGGCTAAGTTATTTCATAAGCCATAGATTAGATTTGAAAGAAAAAAGGTGGACCAAATCTTGTTTTTCATGCACGGAGTATAAAATATGAGATGCACTTAACTTCATTCAATTATAATATGATGGTGTTATAATACGCAACGGCTGCTTTAATGATTTTAGTTTTTTGATCATATAGGAACGGTGATTATTTTCGCTTTTTGAGAGCTTTGATAGAAGGTTAATATAATTTAATTATTGACTGATCCATTTAGCTACTTCTGGTTTTTAGTTAATGCGACTACTAATATATCATTATTTAGCAATGAAAATCCAATATGGATCTATTTTTTTTACAAAAATATGAAATTTACCTGATATTTTTTTATATATTCACAATAAAATACATGAGAAATGTACATTGGAATAACTTTCAAAATGCACTTAAGTGCAATATTTTAGGTTGGAGGAGTATTTGATAAAGTGCAACTTTTAGCTTACTCTATATAATAGCTATTTTATCTTTCCCTATATAACTTTTGATCTATACATAGATTTATGCAGTTTTAAGCATAAATAGTATTTTTAGAAATGGTTGACTGTATATAAATAAGCATTATTTATAGATACATAGTGATTACTTTGCTATATGAAAATAAGCAAAGCTAGAACTTTATTAAGTATAGAGTTACTAATTTGCTATTAATAAAGTTGCTTGCCTAATTACACCATTTAATTGGCTTAAAAAGTTAAAACTAGATAGATCCAAGAAGATATCCTAATAAAAACAAGCAATATCTAATGTTAATTGAATTTAAATTTTATTTAAGGTAGGCCGACCTGGGACAATGCCACACTAATTAAGGGGATCGAATTAATGGAAAGGAGGTAAACCCGGAAAACCTCCACGCGCAGTGCATGATAGGCCAGGAACTCCATGGACCACCTTAAATAGCTAATGTTAATTCTCACATTAAATATAAAATAATCAAAAAAGTTTTGCAATTGTTTTTTTTGATTAAAAATCACCCTTAAAAAGCATATTATCTTAAAAGATATAAAAGTTTAGCTATTCAGATCTTTATTTTACCAGATTATAAACTAATATTATGAAGCTAAGCTGCAGGCAATTCCGTTTATAAGTAAAGTATATATATCAATGATAATATACAGCCTAGTTGTGGTCTAGTAACTATGCACTTTTCAAGTGCTATATTTCTAAATTAAGGTTTCCTATTTGGAGCTATATCTTTGTTAACTTTATATCTTTGAGTAAGCATCTAATATATCAGTCTTTAAAACCATTCATTCAATAATTAATAATTTTTATATACATCTAGTAATAAAAAATAATTTTTATATAATCTATGCTGCATATGCATGCTGTTGCTTTTAGCCATTAGTTTTCTAGTACTAGTGAAGCTCAACCCAAGGGTGGATTTATTGATGTTTATTAAATTATGCCTGGGGCCTAAGTGTTAGTCTGGAGGCTCAACCCCTTTAGGCTAGACATAACCTTACACCCATTCAGGACAAAGAAGGGACCTAAACCCCAAGCTCACCCTCTTGTGCAGAAGAAGAATCTAGCCCATGTGGTGGATGAGCACTAGATGATAGTTTTCCCATTTAGAGAAATGACCCAGTTGCCTATTCCTTCCACCTCAATTCTCCTAAACAAGGTAACTACCTTGTAAAGGATATTGTTCATGTAAAAACCCTTTAGGGTCCTCTTCCTAATTATCCACCATGTCTATCTCTCCCCAATGGTACCCAAAGCAGGTGATACTTTGGGTAATAGCCCTAAAACATGTATTTTGAGCCTCTCAAGTCACAAATTGATCAATTAAATCACTCAGGAAAGCTCAATCTAGATCCTAGGTAATCCAAGAACCTTGAAAACATCAACCAAAGTTTGAATGTCACCTTCAGAATTCAATAAACTTGGTAATCCTGCAGATCAAACTCTAGTATCCCAATTATGCCAGGATGCATCACTCAAATGATATAGAATTTGCATTATGTTGGTTTTCCAATCCAAAACCAAGCTCTTGGAAGATCTTAGAAGATTGGTCAGATATGACTAATGAGTATTCTTTTTCAAATAGGTGCACAGCACTGCTCTGTTCCATATTACACCCACCTTCAACATGTGGTAGTTGGCTTCAGTAGGGTCAATTGCTAATCCATTCTTTTGTATAGATATATAATAAAACCCTAACTTAAATAAATATACTTCAAGTTGTTCTTTGTGGATACCTCCACCCTCCTACTATGTTTCTGGTGCTAAGAACTACCTGGGCAATATATGCCATACTTTCAACCAAACTAACCACAATGTTGCTGTGGGAAAACTGCATAAAATGATCTGGTGGCAAACTGGAAAAATGACAACACTAATTTAGATTTGAATTAATTTCCACTAATTGTCTCATTACCAAAACTATGCTTGCATCTGATTTCAATTCTGATGCTTACCCACATACCATGGAGAGTTGTCCTCCATTATGTCCACCCCAGACCTTGCAGCAGTACCTGTAAACCATGCAATCTCCCCATTGAAGTCCTTTTTCTTTTAATGGGAGCACTGGGTACTATGCTAAATTACTACCTCTAAATCTCAGAGACTTGCTTATTTGAATATAATGCAGATAACTATGCCCTGGACTTCTAGGCATTTCACTGGGTTCTGTCACACTCTGAATGAAAGCTCAATCTTCTTACACATAGATATACTCTGACACTAAGAGCCTGTGTCAAGAATTCTTCATTCTCAATACTAGGTAACTCAATTAGTGTGCCAGGCCAAAAAGTATGAAGCCTGCTGGCCCTTGCTTTTTTACAATCATCAGTGACCTATCACTACAAATTCACAGGGCAACCCACCAACCTAGTGGTCCAACAACTCCTCTTTCTGAGGCATGGTCACTCATTATAGCTCAGAGGTCCTCTTAGGAACATGTACAATGATTGTGGTTTAGTGGCCTCTATTGACTCCCTCAGGGTTCCTCCACTTTAATCCTTCCAGTTCTTCATTGTTGCTTCTAGTTGCCCAAGTTCCTGCAGTGTTTCCATCTAGTTCAAGGTTGGGAGTTAGTTGCACCAACCATTCCATGTGTTTTAACCCAGCATCTAACAACTAAGGATCTTGAGTCCCACCTCTACAAGCTAAGCTAACTACTGTTAACTAAAAACTTAAAGATGAAAAACAAATATTAGATTTGAAGATATGAAGATATGAAGATTAGAAGATTAAAAGATTCTTTTTATTAAGAGGGAGACCAAACTATTTATAAGCATTTATTTCCAGTCCACATCATGGGTATTTACTACCAGCATAATTTGCACCCACTGATGATTCTCCCTGCATAGTATTTTTCAGCACTCTCACTGGCAATACTCACATCTTCAAATGTCCATAATTAAGTTGGTCCTTGATTCATCATAATATGCTTTAATTAAATATATTGATATCCTCAGCATAAGTTGCCAGTGTCAAATTAAACCAAAATGCTTTCAGAAATAACTGATACTCTCACAAAGTCAAAATGCAATTTGATCCAAATTAGACAGCAAATTTATAATCAGACAATTGATAATGAATACTTCAGCTTTCTGTCAGAAAAATCACACAATTATCTTCACATGGAGTTGGCATCAGAATAAGATTCTGCCAAACTTAAATGATTAGTATTAATTAGTTTGGCATCCTTGGCATAAGTTGCCAATGTCAAAATTGACTGAAAACTCTACTAGGATCATTTCTCTATAATTTTTGACATCAAATTTAAGCAATTTGTTTTAATTGATAATGTTAGTTATCTTGACATCCTTGGCCTCAGTCACTAGTGTCAAGACCCACCAATTTCCTATTGGAGAAGATCTTCTATACTTTCTTGATCCTGCAGATCAAGAAAGCTCAACCCAACCAAATGGAGAGCACATATTGTGGTATTATCATTAAATAATGAATCAAAATTAGCAAGCTAATTGGCAATCATCCTTGATTAATTACTTTACTAGCTTTGGTAATATGTGAGGAATATCACCTGGTTAAAAATCCAACAGCATGAGTTGAGGGAAGGGGGAGGAGGCATTGAGAAATGGAAAGGAATTGGGCAACAGAGCCATGCTGCAGTAGAGACTGATTGGGGAGGGTGACAAAATAGTAGAGACCTTTAAGAAATTTCAAAATGTACCTAAAATTAGGTGATCATGCATGGTAGGGTCCACACCTTCAAGTCAAAAGCCATACAAAGGAAGGACTTTGAGCAGTCCAGAGGGCCTTATCATAAGCAAGGACTTGGAGGGGTTGGTGGCATCCAGGTAAAGTCTGCTTAAAGAACAGGTCTAGAACTAGGTGTCCAGACCAGGCTGAGCTTGGAGGAGAGCAGACTTTTAGCCAGAACTTGGTGACACCTGGACAAGAAAAAATGATGGAAGTGGAATCAATAGGCTCTAAGCAGCAGGGACAGCTTCAGTGCTGAAAGGTAGGGAAAATTAAATCCCTGTCCTGTATGAGCAATGGAACACCCATCATAAGGTGTTGAACACATTCACTAACAGAATAGGGTGGTACACGTACTGCTAGAGCCTCTTGAGGTCATTTTTTACAAAGAGAGGGAGAAGTTCAAGAAGGCACAATAAGATGGGAGTATAATCTGGAGGTTGATCCAAGTTGTGATAACCTGTCCATTATGCATAATTATTTATCAATGATAGTTGAGGCTAAACCTTCCTTTGTATAGGAAGGCGTGGTATACCCTTATGACTACTTGTTTCAGAGCAAAGAGGGCCTGGTTTCATTTTGGGAAGAGGAGGGTTTCAGGCATTAGCCTATGTGGTTCATGAGCCACTCTTCCAAGAAGGTCACCAAGGTATAGGAAGACCCAGAGCTGCTGACAAAGCTTGGCGTAGGTCAAGCGCCCATTGGGGCATAGAGGTCACATCTAGCAGACAACCAGGCATAGGATCTTCAGGTAGATTGTGGTGGCGTGGGAGCAAGTATAGAGAAGCCTGAGGCCCTCTTTATGGTGGGTGTCAGCACTACAGTTCTCTAGACTGGCGCCAAGGTTTGAAGGTGGCTCAAAGCTGGAAATTTGGAAAATTCACCAAGAAGGAAACAGAAAATTATACTAAAATACTGAGTACTTTATTAGTTCAAAAGGTTAGATATTTATAGGGTGAGTTAGGACTTGGTGCCTCTGGGATCATCAGGGCCCCATCCATTCAGGATCTTTACTGATCTTCTGGATTGGCCACCTCCTGGGCATCCTCAAAGGGATTCGCCACCCATCTGACTGAATTGGTAGATATGCCACCCCACGTGACTCAGAAATAGGGTAAGTGGATACTGAAGTTAGTTTCGCTTGGTTAGGTTTGGGAACCAATTCAGTATGTCCTGATCCAGAAGTGAAGAATTTCATTCGTTCATTATCTCAAATTCTGACAGTGGTATTGGGTAACTTTAGACAGTGCCATTGGCGGATGGGTTGTTCATCATATCTAGCATTGGAGGAGTACGTCAAGCCACTTAAAAAGTGCATTTGTGAATGGATAAACATACACAAATTTCCAGACTTTATAGAGAAGAAACACGTTAACTTTCATGGACTGACTGCCATAGAGTGTTCTGATGATAATAATATGCGCTGGCCTCCATGATAAGCTACCATCCAAAGCACCAGCCAGAATACCTCTGGTACAGCCATCCATATTGTGGGATGCAAGGTGGATTGGTAAACTATGAGCACTAGCAAGGTGTTAGATTTTTGCCCATATTCCCAGTCTGCTAGATTACCAGGATTGCTAGAGGAAAATTCTCTAAGGCGAAGTGAATTGGAATTCAGTTGGCCTGAGTTTTGGAGTAACAGTGATTTGGGAGATTTTGGGGTATTCACCTGGTCATATATGTTGAAGATCAATCCAGATGAATACTTAAGATCTCATTGGACAGAGTTGCTGACAATATAGGGGCATCTGATAGTGATTAACTATCAGGTGTACTGATTGGGATTGGTCAGGTTTCATAACTGACTGATTGAGAATGAATAGCAAGTTGTGAGGTGAGTGATGCCGCATGCAACTAGCAAATCAATCAGTTGGTGTGCAACCTGCCTTAAATGGTAATAAGTCCCATTACCTAAGCAGATCACTAGCCAAATATGGTTGGTTCACTTGGATCAAGAGGAAAACGTTAGAGACACGTTCTCCAACTCTTTCCATTTAGGTCTTGAGGATGTTCAATAATAGAATTATAGCCAGAATGGGGAAGACCATCTCTGCCAAGATGAGGATGGGTGATTCAATGGCAACAGCTGCTGTTTCATCGAAGAGGTGTCAACTGAGGGTTAGATGACCGAATCCCCACTATAAATTTCCTAAAATTCACTATAATAAAAAACAGTGATTACAAGAACAAAGATAGATAGTTCTAAGTTGTTCATCCAGTACTTAGTTTAAGAAGAAAACTATCATCAGCTTCCATTGTGCTATTCTTTCTCAAGGATATTGTTGCTGTGTGCAATAATTGAAAGACTCTTAGAGAAAAGAGTAAAGATCTGAGTGGGGATCTAGAGAAGAAGGAGACACAATCTGGGATTGCTGCCAACTGTGTGTTGGACCAAAGAGACTGTCACCAGGGAATCTCAGTGAAGATTGGGTTGGACAGAACAAAGAAATGAATCCCTACAATTATGACATTACAAGTATATAATTGGGAATACTGGTTGAGCGTTATACCAAAATATAAGAATTCATATTCAACTAAAGATAATAGTCGTCATACTACTATTGATTAATAATCCATTCTACTATACAATGCAGATGAAGTGCATGAGGAAACTGAACCTGTGCAGTAAAAAGGTTACTATAATTGCTTGCTGATAAAAACCACCAAAGTAAATTTTTACAAGTTGGTGCTCACTACAGGGGTAGTTGAGTTCAAGAATCTATAAGAATGTCATACAAAGATGAGCTATGCAAACTGTGGACCGAGTTAGCCACTGTAAACCAGAATGCTTTAAACTCAGCAGACCATCGGGAGTTTGCAGCCTTGGGTTAATGTTTCACCAAGGTGGAGGAAGGGATAGATAATGTTGCAAGCTTCAGGAATGAGTTACTCAGTAAATTAACTTTGTTGAAGAAGAAAGAAGGGGGCCTCATTTGAGAGGTCTCATACCTGAAAATGGAGTGAGAAGCAGATCACGTTCATTTTAAGAAATTTTAGTGTGAATATAGAGCAATTAATCAAACAAGTGGAGAGACTTAAAGCTCAAAAATGTGCTTGTGAGTCTGATATGGCAAGCAATACCAAAGAAAGAAGTCCTTGCATGATACTTGGAAAGTCAAAACCCTAAGGAACATGCCACCCACTTTTTCTGCCATTTTAGAAATAACGCCCAAAGTCACTCCTCAAGTAAGCCAAGTGGCTGAACCAAGAGAATCTGCCAGAAATAACTTGGAAGAATTTAAGGCAATGCCAAAATTGCCAACGTTCCATAAGGATAACGCCCCAGAGTTTTTCTAACTGATTTACATGACCATGTATGGCTACGGGACTGTCAAAAGGCGTTGATAGTCATGAATTGCCTAGACAACGACTGTCAGAATTTAGTGTTACCTCACCTGGATGGGGACAGCTGGTAGTATGCTGAGGCAAAGATGGCCATCATGGGAGAGTTTGGGAGTCTGATGCACATGTCAAAGTGCAAACAGGAATTTATGAAAATTCAGTTCCATAAAGATGAGTCTCTAGCTAGCTTTGCGGATCAGTTTTACCAGGAGTTGCAGATCCTGGTTGGAGAAAGTATTGTACAATTTTTGATGCCAGAATCGCCTTGCAAGAAGCCCTTTAGCCCTATCATGATCTGCATCTCATGATGTCTTCTGTGAGCATGATAGAAATAACTACCTCATAAATGGTAGATAATTTTGAAGATTTTAAGATTGACATTTGATGCCCCAAATAGAAGATTCAAATCTAATCCTGTATGCAATCTGAATCCCATGAAGGGAAACGAAGGAGCTAAAGAGATGATTAATCAAACCATGCCAGGAAACAAGCCCAAAGAATTCAGTTGGTTGAATAAGAAGGAAAAGGTTTGCTACCAATGTGGCTGGAAAGGACATTTCGCTGTGCACTGTAAGAAGCCAAAGGATTAGATCAACGTGGTCCAGGTGAAAGAGTCAGCAGCCACCTAGGAATCAGGAAAAGGGCCCACAGTCTAGATGAGGAACAGTCTAGAGCTGCAGAGAAGCCTGTTTCTCCCAACATTATGACCAAAAAATTGATATCAGTGATCTGTTTGTAGATGACAAGCAGGATCAGATGTATCAAGTGGTCAATTTGGATGTAAATGCCATGACCAGAGCCAGGGTGAAGAGAATCGACCCCAATATAATCAAGGAAGTTGCCCAGCCATACACCCGACAACTATTGGGCAAGATTTGAGCTGCTAAGAATCCTGAAGAATCATCTGAAGTCTGATTAGATGAGGCCAATTTGTCAATCCCCCTCAGCGTGATAAAGGAATCGTTTCCTGATTTATTGACGCAAATTATTCACACTTTATATTTGGCTAATAATGCCGCTATTTACTCAGTAAACACTATATTGCAATACTCCAAGTGTACATATAGACATACAAGTGAATTAAGTGCAGGTGAGGGCAATTGGTGGCAGCGGAGTGCCCATCAATATTGTCTCAACCACGCTGGTAAAGAGGATGAAGATCTCGCCAGACTTGGAACATAAGAAGGAATATGGGACAGCTGGGCCAAACACCACCATCTTCTTGGAGCGTATAGCATGTTGCCATTAAAATTCAGGTCATTGGTGGTATCTGCTCCAGAAATAGTTTTGGACAGCCAAAACTATGACATTCTGATATAACAGAGTCTCTACAAAAATATAGAGTTAAATGTAACTTTGGGGATAATACGTTGACCATATTGGGTCAGACGTTATCATTGGTATATCAGAAGGATGGTGAAGCTCCACTAAATTGAAGAAACAACTTCATAAATATAATATACAATGACAGCATTGTCCCAATCAGTACCAATTAGTTGGTAGAAAGTGACGTGAAATGCTGACAGAAATCCTAGAGAACTGGGGAATTCCACTGAGGATTAAGGATGAGAGGACCATACCACCAGGATTGCAGATGATAGTTGACACAGGGTTGACATTGGAGATTCCTGAGCTGTTGTATGGGGAGGTTGGAAGCCCCTGGAAGAAGTCCAGAGTGGAGCCTTGGGTGGCTCCTGGGATACTAATGCCAGACCATGGAGAAATTTTAGTTCTCCTGGCTAATTTAAGTGAAAAACCAATGAAGATCAAGAGGAATCAGATCATCGCGTTTGTTAATCTGATCCTGATGGCCAAATTGAGAAGATTCCACAATTTTGGGACTCCCAATGAGATGGGATTACAGGCTGGGGTAACTGAAAGTATCAACCTATTGGTTGATTGAGAGCAGCTCGCTGATCTGTTGGAAGGCCAGCAAGAGGAACTGCTTAAACTATTTGAAAAGTATTGGGAAGTGTTTGCTCAGGATAACCATGATGTGGGATGCACATGAGATGTGATTACAAGGTTGACACCAGGGAAAATTTGCTGATCAGGATGAGACCAATCTGACAATTAAAAGCTGCTGAAGAGCTAGTGGAGGATGAAATCAGCAAACTAGTGAAGCATGGACTTCTAGTTCTATCATCAAGTCCCTGGGCAAGTCCAATTCTGATTGTGAAGAAAAGGATGGATCCAATCAGGTGGTGATTGACTACCAAAAGCTGAATAACATTACAAAGAAGGATTGTACCCCCTACCAAGGATTGACAATGCACTAGAGTGATTGGGAGAAGCAAAGTATTTCTCCACAATGGATCTGATCTCAGGATATTGGCAGATTGACTTGCCAAAAGAAGACCAGGAAGAATGCATGATTATTACCGTGCAGGGGCTATACCAACTGACGAGGATGCCCAAGGGTCTATGTAATGCGCCTGCAACATTTCAGAGGGCCATGGATGCAATATTGAACGACTTGAAGTTGTCATGTGTCCTGGTATATTTGGATGATATAAACGTGTTCAGTAGGACGTTTACTGATCACCCACACCGCTTTGAAGTATTTAAGTGACTGTTTACAGCTAACTTGAAGATCAAGACAAGGAGTTTACTTTTTAAGAAAGAGTTGGAATATCTGGGATTCGTAATCAACTCCAGTGGATTGCAGCCGCAAACCCAGAAGATAGCAGCCATAGAACGGATGGCTGTACTAAAGAGTGTCCAAGACATCCAAGTGTTCCTGGGGATGGTCAGATACTACAGAAGATTTATTCAGGACTTCTCCCAAATAGCTGAGCCATTATTTCATTTATTGAAGGATCCAAAAAAGGATTCATATGGAATGAAGAGGCCCAGGACTCCTTCAATGAGCTACGCCGGTATTTAATAGATTCTCCAATTCTGAAATATCTGAATTTTGATCAGGAGTTTATTATTCAAACTGATGCTTTGTTGATGGCGATCAGCGCCATAATAAGCCAAGTAGACAAACTTGGGGACAAACATCCAGTGGCATATGTGAGCCAGACAATCTCAGCCGCTGAGAGGAAATACACTGCGACTGAGCGTGAATGCCTTATGGTCATTTACACATGTATGCAGTTTTGGGTGTACATCCATGGAATGCACTTTAAAGTGGTGACGGACCACTCTTTGCTGCGTTGGCTGCACAATTTAAGAGAGCCAGAAGGATGAGTGGCCCAATGGGCACTTAAGCTCCAGGCTTATGATTATGAAATTGTCCACTGAGTGGGGGCTTCTCTTCAGAATGCAGATGGCTTATTGCGGTTACTAATGATCCATATGGTATACCCAAAGGTGGATGAGCTATTCCAGAAAATGGTCAATGGAAAAATCAGGAACGAGCCCCAATAAATCCATGGTGCACTTTGGAAAGTGATGGAAAACAACAAGACCATGGATGGAAAAGTATTTAAGACAATCAATGGGAAGCAGTTATTATTCCTGAAACTGTCAGAAAGAGCAGCTATAGTGCAAGCAGCTCACAAGGTTGTCAGGCATGGAGGCCTGAGTAAAACAACCAATCATATTTGCCAGTACTATTACTGGGAATCCATCAACTACAATGTCGCAGATTATCTAGCTTGTTGCATGGAGTGCCAGCTGCACAAACCGCATAAGAATACAACTGGATACTGACTGGTCCGCCCTGGATTTTCCTGGCACATGGTGTCCATCGATGTGATGGGACCACTGACAATGAGCATAGGGGGAAACAAGTAAATTATAGTTGTTATTGACCATCTGACGAAATGGGTTGAGACAAAGGCCCTAACGAAAGTAGATGCTACCAGTACCATGAGGTTCATCCTGGATCAAGTAGTATACTGGCATGGATGTCCGCAGGTCCTGCTTAGCAATAATGGGACCAACTTCATGTTTTGTGTGATCCTGAGATTGAATGAGAATTGGGGATTAGAGGAGTTGTGTTAGTACCCTACCTGCTGGAGACAAACGGATTAGTAGAATGGGTGAATGGAATACTGGCCATGACGCTAAGGAAGCTAGTTACAGGAAGAACTTCCACATGGGGAACATACCTGAGTTTGGTGATGTTTGCCTAAAATATTAGTCATCATATGGCAATGGGAAAGATGCCGTTTAAGCTGTATGGAAGAAAGGCCGCATTGCCACCAATTTTATATTTGGTGGTGGAACCTACATTGGGGATGAGTACTGAGCAAGATTTGAACCAACTGATGAATATCCTGATTGATATGAAATCATAAGCATTTGATACAACTTTGAAGAAAAGGATATGAGCGAAATTGATGGAAAATAAGAACTGACTGGCCTTAGCATAATATCAGATAGGGGAAAGAGTTGCCTATTGTGATATACATGGTTTTAGAAGATGAAACAAACTAGATGCGTTGTAGTTGGGTCCATTTGAAGTGATCACTAAGATAGCACTGATTTCTACTCCATCAAAAATCTCTTGGATGGAAGAGTTGTGAATCGAGTCCATGCTAAGTATCTAAAGTGATGGATCAATGAAAAAAAGAGTTCCTGAAGGACCGATGAACCATTAAGTTGGCCATGTCCTGATGATTAGGTCAGATATGAAAAAAGGACCTCTGAACCAATCTAAATGGTTAAGTCCAAAAAAAGGACCTCTGAACCATAGAAACTTGGCAGGTTTAAGTTTGCAGGACTCAGTTAGGGAAAAAAATAAGATGGACTGCTGAACCAAAACAAGGTCAAGTCCCATAGGAAAAAGAAGAATAAAGAAAAAAATTGATGAAAGATATTGGAAAAAATATAATTATAAACTGCACAGAGAAAAAACCAATATAATTCTATAAATTTTTATTTTTATTAATTGTCCTCAAATATGGGTATGATTCCGCCTATGTCACCTCTTGGGGGAGGGAGGATAAATTATGGTAGGAATGAACAGCCCATCAAAAATGATGTGAGATTGGATGCTAGCGAGGGCTAGACATACATGAAACCATGTTCTTTGAGTGGATGCAGAGCCCTGAAAGAAAGTGATTAGGGGAAGGGAAATTGAGATGTCAGATGAAGCCAATTGTGAAACCCCAGAGCAGGGAGGAAAGCAACAATATATGAAGAGGCAATTGGTGAATAACCTCAAGTAATCCTGATATGGTACCAGAGCCAGAAGTTTAGACTTGAGCGCCTGACGACGGGCTTCATCAAGAACACTGGACATATGGGCCAGCAACAAACAAGGGATGCTTGAAGGGGGTTGCCAAATCATGCCCCCTATCAACGTCATCAGCGGTAGATACTAATGGGAAGCGCCAGAAAAGAGATAGTCATGCATGGAGCAGATGGCATCCTGCAAGCAATGACTACAGGCTTTTCGGAAGCTTAAGCTGAAGGAGCGTTGAAACCTGGGTGAGGCTGGAAGCTTTGTAACCAACTTGAAGAACTTGGCCAGCATAGTGAAGAGCATAAGTGGCGGTATCCTGATCCAGGATGTTATCAAGATCAGAGGGATTCAGCGCTAGGGACAAAGCCTCAGTGACTTAGGCCCAGAGTTCAGAGTAGAGGAGCTTGAAGTGAATACTGTTACCAATGGTGAGCTTGGTAGCCAGAACACCGGGTTTGTAATATTGACTGAGTCAGAAGAGGAACTAAGGAAGCAGGTCTGACCTGGCAAGAAATGAGTGATCAAGAGCAACTGGCATATTCTCTGGAGCATCTACTGCAATGGTCAGAGCATCAGCAAAAGGAGCCAAATCCAGAAGAGTTTCGAAGTCCAACTCTGGAATTGATGGCAGAGGAAGAATCAGCTGAGAGTTGTTTCAAACGATAGTAAGCCTAGTTTATGAGGGATTAATTACAGTTTCCAGTAATTTGATGGAAGGGCTAGCCACTGGTGCCGGACTAGGCGTATGATTTCTGGAAGGACCATAGAGGAGGTTCCGCTGAACATCCTGACTCATCTGATAGAAGAGATAGAGGTCTTAATCAGACATACTATTCAGAAGCTGCTGATATTGCGACTCATAATTTGACATATGAGCTGGACTAGAGGGGGATGTTGGACTTATATGGAAGTTGACATTATGCACTCTACAATCCATTAAGCTCCAATTTCAGAGAAATTACTCTCAAAATTAATGGGATAAGCTCACCAAGGGAAGAATTAGGAATGACTTAAGCCATGAGGTTATGAGAGAAATAACAAGGGCGAATAAGAAATGAGTATTCTTAATTGAGCCATAAAACAGACATTGACAGCAAGAGTCTCCTGTCTAGGACGAGGAGAAAATCAGGAAACCTAGGACGCCAGACCAAGAATCCTGAATATGACAGCAGGTCATATACACTGATGGGGGAAACCAGATCCCAGGACTAATATCATCATGAGTAAATCAATCAGCCTGGCATGACTAGATCGTGAGGACTGCGCTCTGAGAAGGTGGCTTTGAGGAGAAAGAGGAAGAGCGCCATATGCCAGAGGTCATCCTGAGCAGTGTTGAGTATTGACAAGTGTACTCCGCTCAAACCAATGAAGTATTCAACCAAGTTTCTGAAGTGGAGTTCTCATGCCCCAGTCCTCTTCTCACTAGAAATCTAGGCAAGAGGGGGATGTGTTGGGATTTTTGCCCATATTCTCAGCCTGCTAGATTACCAGGATCGCTAAGAAAAAAATTCCCTAAGGTAAAGTAAATTGGAAATTGGTTGGCCCAAGTTTTGGAGTAACTACAATTCAGGGGATTTTGGGATATTTGCCTGGTTGTATCCATCAGGGATCAATCTGGATGAATACTTAAAATCTTATCGGATGGAGTTGCTGATGAAATAGGGGCATCTGATAGTGATTAGCTATCAGGTGTACCGATTAGGATTGGTTGGGTTTCATCATCAACTGATTGGGAATGAATAGCAAGTTGCAAGGCGAGTGATGCTGCCTGCAACTAGAAAATCAATCATTTGGTGCGCGACCTGCCTTAATGGGTAATAAGTCCCATTACCAAAGCAGGTCACTAGCCAAATATGGTTGGTTCGCTTGGATTGAGAGGAAAACGTTAGGGACACATTTTCTGACTCTTTCCATTTAGGGTTTGAGGATGTCCAATGATGGAACTTTAGCCAGGATGGGGAAGACCATTGCTGCCAAGACGAGGATGGGTGATTCAATGGAAACAGCTGCCATTTCATCGAAGAGGTGTCAACTGAGGGTTAGATGACCTATCCCCACTATAAATTTCCTAGGATTCACTATAATAAAAAACAGTAATTACAAGAACAAAGATAGATAGTTCTAAGTTATTCATCCGGTACTTAGTTTAAGAAGTAAACTATCACCAGCTTCCATTGTGCTATTCTTTCTCAAGGATATTGTTGCTGTGTGCAATAATTGAAAGACTCTTAGAGAAAAGAGTAAAGATCTGAGTGGGGATCTAGAGAAGAAGGAGACACAATCTGGGATTGCTGCCAACTGTGTGTTGACCAAAGAGACTGTCACCAGGGAATCTCAGTGAAGATTGGGTTGGACAGAATGAGAGAACGAATCCCTACAATTATGACATTACAAGTATTTAATTGGGAATACTGGCTGAGCGTTGGGCCAAAATATAAGAATTCATACTCAACGATGGATATTAGTCGTCACACTATTATCAATTAATAATCCGATTCTACTATACAACGCAGATGAAGTGCATGAGGAAACTGAACCTGTGCAGTAAAAAGTTTACTATTGTTGTTGCTGACAAGAACCCTCAAGTAAATTTTTACACCAGGGTTTCTACAAATTGAAATCATTGCCACTAAATATCCAGCGGATTTATTAAACTCACACATAAAGTTGAATTTTTATAGAATTTTCTATTTAAACTAAAAATTGGAAAGGAGGAAAATATAGCAACAATGGTACCTGTTGGGGACGTTGCCCTATATTTCTCTGAATGAGGAATTGGGACTAAGAATACTACTTTCAGGAATATCTTCATGATTCATTCCTGGAGAATTTACACCCTAAATAATTGCTTATACTGATCTAAGTCTGACCTGCCCGGTCAGATTGGTATCAAATTTGCTCACAAAATAGAGATTCTGAATTGATAATGCTTTATGCAACAATGAATCCTCCTCCTATGGACAGCAGGTTGTGCCAGCATCCAGGCCATATGGCCAGCTCCATCGAGTGGGGAAGTCATTTATTGCACCCAACCTATAAGAAAATGCTTGCTTCCACCAGTGATTGAGGGTGATAGTGGAGAGGAACTTCCAAACTTGAGAGTGACTTGATCACCTTACTTCCACCAGTTCCCAATTTACTCTTACCAGTGAAACACAAATTAGCAGAGAAACACTCCTGTTAATGAAAAACACTACAACCCCTATGCTGGCTATGGATTTTAACTGACGCCATCTCATGACACACACACACCAAATTTTATGCACCAACTCATGGGTGGTGAGCAGAGGGGGAAGAGGCGCAATTCTTAGGGGATACGCCATTGCCCACCTCTCATCTACCACATAGGCTAGATTGCCCAGGGTAAAAAGAGGGGCAGCCACTAGCTTCTTCCCCTTTCTGATTCAAAATGAGATTTTCTTTTGATTTAGCTGAAAGGTTTGTTCCACAAGGCTTACATTACCCTTCCATTGTTGAACTGGGGAAGCACCCTGTAAAAATTTAATTTGGTGGTTGTTATCAGCAAGCAACCTGGTAACCTTTTTACTGCACAGGTTCAGTTTCCTCATGCACTTTGTCACATTTTATAGTAGAATAAATTATTAATCAATAATAGTATGGAGACTATTATCTATAGTTGAGTAGGAATTATATTTCAGCCCAACGCTTAGCCAGTATTCTTGATTGAATACTCATGATGTTGTACTCATAGGGATTTGTTCCCTTGCTCTTGTCCACCCAATCTTTGCTGAGATACCCCAGTGACAGTCTCTTCGGCCCAACACACAGTTGGCAGCTATCCCTGATTGTGGCTCCTTCTTCTCTAGATCAGCGCTCAGATCTTTACTCTTTTCTATAAGAGTCTTTCAATTATTGCCCTCTACAATAATATCCATGAGACAGAACAGCACAATGGAAGCTGATGATAGCTTAACTATATACCAAATGATAATGTTACTGGTTTTTGACTATCTTTATTATAGTAAATCCTAGGGAATATATATAGTGGGGAATTTGGCTGTCTAACCCTCAGTTGAAACCTCTTTGATGAAATGGCAGCCGTTACCATTGAATCATCCATCCTCATGTTGGCAGTGATGGTCTTCCCCATCCTGGCTAGGATTCCGTCATTGGACATTCTCAAGACCTAAAATGGAAAGAGTCAGAAAAGGTGTCACTAACGTTTTCCTCTTGATCCAAGCAAACTAACCATATTTGGCTAGCGACCTGCTTAGGTGATGGGACTTAATACCCATTATGGCAGGTCACTCACCAACCAATCAGTTTTCTAGTTGCAGGCGGCATCACTCACCTCACAACTTGCTATTCATTCCCAATCAGTTGGTGATGAAACCCAACCAATCCTAATCGGTACACCTGATAGCTAATCACTATCAGATGCCCCTATATTGTCAGCAACTCCGCCCAATGAGATCTTAAGTGTTTGTCCAGATGATCCCTGACAGATATGACTAGGCATATATCCCAAAATCCCCTGAACATAGTTACTCCAAAACTTGGGCCAACTGATTTCCAATTCACTTCGCCTTAGGGAACTTTCCCTAGCAATACCAGGTAATCTATCAGGCTGAGAATATGGGCAAAAATCCCAACACATCCCCCTCTTGCCTAGATTTCTAGTGAGAAGAGGACTGGGGCATGAGAACACCACTTCAGACACTTGGTTGAATACTTAATTGGTTTGAGCGGAGTACACTTGGTAATACTCAACACTGCTCAGGATGACCTCTGGCATAAGGCGCTCTTCCTCTTCCTCCTCGCTACCACCTTATCATGCATGGTCCCCATGACCTACTGTCATGCCAGGACGATCGATTTACTCATGACAATATAAGTCCCAGGATACAGTTTTTCCCCCATCAGGGTATATGACCCACTGTTATATTCAGGATTTTTGGTCTGGCGTCCTAGGTTTCCTGATTTTCTCCTCGTCCTAGACAGGAGACTCTTGCTGTCAATGTTTGTTTTATGGCTCAATTAAGAATACTCATTTCTTATTCGCCCTTGTTATTTCTCTCATAACCTCATGGCTTAAGTCATTCCTAATTCTTCCCTTGGTGAGCTTATCCCATTAATTTTTAGATTAATTTCTCTGAAATTGGAGCTTAATGGATTGTAGAGTGCATAATGTCAACTTCCATATAAGTCCAACATCCCCCTCTAGTCCAGCTCATATGTCAAATTATGAGTCGCAATATAAGCAGCTTCTGAATAGTATGTCTGATTAAGACCTCTATCTCTTCTAGCAGATGAGTCAGGATGTTCAGCGGAACCTCTTCTATGGTCCTTCCAGGAATCATACGCCTAGTCCAGCACCAGTGGCTAGCCCTTCCATCGAATTACTGGAAACAGTAACTAATCCCTCCAAAACCAGGCAGGCTATCATTTCAAACAACTCTCAGCCAATTCTTCCTCTGCCATCAATTCCAGAGTTGGACTTCGAAACTCTCCTGGATTTGGCTCCTTTTGCTGATGCTCTGACCATTGCAGTAGATGCTCCAGAGAATATGCCAGTTGCTCTTGATCACTCATTTCTTGCAAGGTCAGACTCCTTCCTGAGTTCCTCTTCTGACTGAGTCAATATTACAAACCCGCTGTTCTGGCTACCAAGCTCACCATTGGTAACAGTATTCACTTCAAGCTCCCCTACACTGAACTCTGGGCCCAAGTCACTGAGATTTGACTCTAGCGCTGAATCCCTCTGATCTGATAACATCCTGGATCAGGATACCGCCGCTTATGCTCTTCACTTTGCTGGCCAAGTTCTTCAAAGTTAGTCCACGAAGCTTCCAGCCTTGCCTGGGTTTCACCGTTCATTCAGCTTTAGCTTCTGAGAAGCCTGTAGTCATCATTTGCAGGATGCAATCCGCTCCCTGCATGACTATCTCTTTTCTGGCGCTTCCCATTAGTATCTACCGCTGATGACGTTGATAGGGGGCATGATTTGGCAACCCCGTCAAGCATCCCTTCTTTGTTGCTGGCCCATTTGTCCGATGTTCTTGATGAAGCCCGTCGTCAGGCGCTCATGACTAATCTTACAGCTCTGGTACCATATTGAGATTACTCAGTGTTATTCACCAATTGCCTCTTCATATATTGTTGCTTTCCTCCCTTCTCTGGGGTTTCAAAATTGGCTTCATCTGACATCTCAATTTCCCTTCCCCTAGTCACTTTCTTTCAGGGCTCTGCATCCACTCAAAGAACATGGTTTCATGTATGTCTAGCCCTCGCTAGCATCCAATCTCACATCATTTTTGATGGGCTGTTCATTCCTACCATAATTTATCCTCCCTCCCCCAAGAGGTGACATAGGCGGAATCATACCCATATTGAGGACAATTAATAAAAATAAAAATTATAAAATTATAATGGCTTTTTCTCTGTGCGGTTTATAATTTTTTCTCAATATCCTTTATCAATTTTTTATCATTATTCTTCTTTTTCCTATGGGACTTGACCTTGTTTTGGTTCATCAGTCCATCTTATTTTTTCCCTAATTGAGTCCTGCAAACTTAAACCTGCCAAGTTTCTATGGTTCAGAGGTCCTTTTTTGGACTTAACCATTTAGATTATTTCAGAGGTCCTTTTTTTTGGACTTGACCTAATCATTAGAAATGGCCAACTTAATGGTTCATCGGTCCTTCAGAACTCTTTTTTCATTGATCCATCACTTTAGATACTTAGCTTGGACTTGATTCACAACTTTTCCATTAAAGAGATTATTGATGGAGTAGACATCAGTTTTCATCTTAGTGATCACTTCAAATGGAACCAACCACAACGCATCTAGTTTGTTTCTTCTTCCAAAACCATGCATATTGCAATAGGCAACTCTTTCCCCTATTTTATATTTGGTTAAGGCTAGTCAGTTCTTACATTTACCAATTTCGCTCATATCCTTTTCTTCAAGGTTGTATCAAATGCTTGTGATTGCATGTTAATCAGGATATTTGTCAATTGGTTCAGGTATTGCTCGGTATTCATCCCTGACATAGGTTCCAATACCAAATATAAAATCAGCAGCAACGCGGCCTTTCTTCCATATAATAACTCAAACATAATCTTTCCCGTCGACATATGATGACTAATATTGTAGGCGAACGTCACCAAAATCAGGTACATTCCCCATGTGGAAGTTCTCCCTGCGACTAGCTCCCTTAGCGTCATGGCCAGCGTTCCATTGGCCCATTCTACCAGTCCATTAATCTCTGTCCAGTAATGTACTGACATGACTCCTCAGATCCCCATTATCTCATTTAATCTCAGGATCACATGAGACGTGAAGTTGGTCCCATTGTCACTAAGCAGGACCTGTGGACATCCATGCTGGTATACTACTTGATCCAGGACGAACCTCGCAGTACTGGTAGCATCTACTCTCATTAGGGCCTTCATCTCAACCCATCTCATCAGATGGTCAATAACAACTATAATTTACTTGTTTCCCCCTATGCTCATTGTCAGTGGTCCCATCACATCGATGGACACCATGTGCCAGGAAAATCCAGGGCGGACCAGTCAGTATCCAGTTGTATTCTTATGTGGTTTGTGCAGCTGGTACTCCACGCAACAAGCTAGATAATCAGTGAAATCATAGTTTATTGATTCCCAGTAATAATACTGGAAAATATGATCAGTTGTTTTCCTCAGGCCTCCATGCCCAACAACCTTGTGAGCTGCTTGCACTATAGCTGCTCTTTCTGAAAGTTTCAGGAATAATAACCACTTTTCAAAGATCATCTTAAATACTTGTCCTTCCATGGTCTCAGTGTTTTCCATCTCTTTTACAAAGCGCACCTTGGATTTCTCGAGGCTCATCCCCAATTTTTCAGTTGACCATTCTCTGGATTCTCGGCAGTTTGAATCTTATCACGCAGTTGTCAGGCATATGGCTGGGCAACTTCCTTGATTATATTGGGGTCTATTCTCTTCACCCTGGCTCTGGTCATGGCATTTACATCCATATTGACCACTTGATACAGCTGATCCTACTCGTCATCTACAAACAGATCACTGATATTAATTTCTTCATTCATAATGTTGGAAGGAACAGGTTTTTCCGCAGCTCTAGACTGTTCCCCATCTAGGCTGTGGGCCCTTTTCCCAAATCCTTGGTGGCTGCTGACTCTTTGCCCTGGACCACGTTAATCTGATCCTTTGGCTTTTTGCAGTTTACGGTGAAATGTCTTTTCCTGCCACATTGGTAGTAGACCTTTTCCTTCTTATTTAACCGTCTGAATTATTTGGGCTAGTCCCCAGCACAGTTTGATTGGTCATCTCTTTAGCTCCTTCGTTTCCCTTTGTGGGATTCATTTTTGTACTGGATTGGATTTGAAGCTTCTATTTGGGTCATTAAATGTTGATCCCAAAATCTTCAAATTATCTACTATTTACAAGGTAGTTATTTCCATCGCAAACATGGAAGACATCATGAGATGCAAATTGCAATAGAGCCAAAGGGCCACTTGTAAGGAGATTCTAGCATCAAAGTCGTCCAATACTTTCACTCCAGCCAGGATCTGCGACTCCTGGTAAAATTGATCTGAGAAGCTAGCTAGAGACTCGTCTTTATGGAACTGGATTCCCATAAAACCCTGCTTGCATTTCAACATGCGTGTTGGACTCCTGAACTCTTTCATGATGGCCACCTTTGCCTTAGCATATGACCAGATGTCCCCCTCTAGGTGAGGTAACACTAAGTTCTGACAGTTGATGTCTAGGAAATTCATGATCGTCAACGCCTTTTGACAATCCCCATAGCCATTCATGGTCATGTCAAACAGTCAGAAAAACGCTGGGGCATTATCCGATGGAACATTGGCAATTTTGGCATTGCCTTAAATTCCTCCAAGTTATTTCTTTCTGATTCTCTCAGTTCAGCTACTTGGCTAACTTGAGGAGTGACTTCAGGTGTCATCTCTGAAATGGCAGCAAAAGCAGGCGGCATGTTCCTTGGGGTATTCAACTTCCCAAGTATCATGTGAGGACTTCTTTATTTGGCATCACTTTCTATATTAGGCTCACAAGCACATTTGTGAGCTTTAAGTTCCCCCACTTGTTTGATTAATTTTTCTATATCTGCTCCAAAATTTCTTAAATGAATGTGGTCTGCTTCTTGCTCCATTTTCAGGTATAAGACCTCTCGAACAAAGTCCCCTTCTTTCTTCTTAATGAAGTTACTTTACCAAGTAACTTGTTCCCAAAGCTTGCTACATTCTCTATTCCTTCCTCCATCTTGGCGACTCATTATTCCAAGGCTGCAAACTCCCAATGGTACGCTGAATTTAAGGCATTATTGTTTACAGTGGATAACTTGGTCCACAGTTTGCATATCTTATATTTATATGAAATTCTTATAGATTCTTCACTCAACTACCCCTGTAGTGAGCACCAACTTGTAAAAATTACTTTGGTGGTTGTTATTGGCAAGCAACCTATTAACCTTTTTATTGCACAGGTTTGGTTTTCTCGTGCATTTTGTCATGTTGTATAGTAGAATGAATTATAAATTGATATTAGTATGGAGACTATTATCCGTAGTTGAGTTTGAACTATTTTTAGGCCCAACGCTCAGCCAGTATTCCTGATTAAATACTCATGATGTCATACTCATAGGAATTTGTTCCCTTTCTCTTATCCATCCGATCTTAGCTGAGATACCACTGGTGACAGTCTCTTTGGCCCAACACACAGTCAGCAGCTATCCCTGATTGTGGCTCCTTCTTCTCTAGATCACCGCTCAGATCTTTACTCTTTTCTATAAGAGTCTTCCAATTATTGCCCTCTGCAATATTATATTTAAGACAGAACAGCACAATGGAAGCTTATGATAGTTTAACTATATACCAAATGGATAATATTACTGGTTTTTTACTATCTTTATTATAGTGAATCCTAGGGAATATATATAGTGGGGAATTTGGCTGTCTAACCCTTGGTTGACACCTCTTTGATGAAACGGCAGCCATTGCCATTGAATCACCCATCCTCGTCTTGGCAGCGATGGTCTTCCTCATCCTGGCTAGGATTCTGTCTTTGGACATCCTCAAGACCTAAAATAGAAAGATTCAGAAATGTGTCCCTAACGTTTTCCTCTTGATCCAAGAAAACCAACCATATTTGGCTAGTGACCTGCTTAGGTAATGGGACTTATTACCCATTAAGCAGGTCATTCACCAACCAATCGATTTGCTAGTTGCAGGCGGCATCACTCACCTCACAACTTGCTATTCATTCACAATCAGTTAGTGATGAAACTTGACTGATCCTATTTGGTACACCAGATATTTAATCACTATCAGATGCCCCTATTTCGTCAGCAACTCCGTCTGATGAGATCTTAAGTATTTGTCTGGATTGATTCCTGATGGATATGACCAGGCGAATATCCCAAAATCCCCCAAACGTAGTTACTCTGAAACTTGAGCCAACCAATTTCAAATTCACTTCACCTTTTTGAATTTTCCCCTAGCAATACCAAGTAATCTAGCAGCTGGGAATATGGGCAAAAATCCCAACACACCCTCACAGGAAAATCGTGCAATTTTTTTTGCACCCTTAGTATCTTTATTGCCAAGATGGTAGTAACCTTCTGAGGAGGATGGGGAGCATTTAGATAGGCAATACGGATCTCAATTAAATATCACATTTTTATACCTTTAACTTTAAGGATCTTACTATCACTTTTATTAATACAATTTGATTCAAACAGCACGATTTGATAATCAATACCAGGCGAGATGTTTATGAGTATCAAACCAAAGAGTTGGGCAAATGTGGTAAAGGGCAGCGGACCCAGACCTGCACTGCCCAAAGGTACCAAGTGCACAGGTACAAACGAAAATCTCAACAAAAACAAAAAACCTGAGGTGGCGCCCCCCGCAGGTTTCATAAAATATTTTGGTAAAATACTGCAGTTATATAAAAGTATCCCAATTGTGACCATTGTCATCGGTGGAACATGGGATATGAGTTTTACTGGGCGTAGAAACATTGACAATGTGGGAAAAGTTTGGCAAAGCCCAACATAAATTTTTCCTGCATGCAGTGTACTTAACAACCCATACTATCCGCAAAGGTTGGGTAGACCTTGGGTTTGAAACTGCGGAAGAAGCGAATGAAGCAGCAAAGGTCAGAGTGGTACTCAACCTTCCCAACGGACAGCATTTGGTACTAACCAAATGCACCCATTGGACGGAATCCAAAGATATTAAAATAGTTTTTGATTATCTTCTGACCACACTGGTGTGCACAGTAGTTGAAAAATATCTCTGAGAAGGCTTAGAAGCCTATGGAGAAATTTAAACAATTTGAGATGCAAAGATTCCAGATGATATTCAACTCTTAGCACTGGGAAGGCAATCACAATTATTTCCCCAAACCAGGAGGTAGTGGAAGATATTACAAAAATCCCCCACATTGCATCCTTCACCATTGATGGGAAAAGATCCCAGCTGTTCCACACAACAGTGGAGAGAACACCCCCCATATTCAACCACTTCCAGGCCTTTGGGCACAAAATTCATGCTTGCCCCATAAAAGAAGGCCTGAGAGAAATGTAATTTTGTGAGGAGGAAATGGGTGAAGATGACTCAGAGTACACCAAAATCATGGATATAACACAAGCATTCAACTGGGGAGAACACGGGCAATATAAAATAATTGACCCTATTTCCCTGAAAGAATGAAAAATGGCTAAACAAGCTTGCAAGCTGGCCGCGGCCAAGGCAAAGGCATTGGCAGAATCATCCATATCGCCGGAATAGATCCAGGAAGACATGGATGAATTTGAATCAATGAACCAATCAAATCCCGTGGAAAACCAAACACCCAATCTGACCAAATTGAATTTGGCGGAACCCAATTTGTAAATGAATGCAGCAAAACTGAGGTTCAGTGCACCCCCCAGGATTGTAGAATATAGCCCAATTGTAGAGGAAAATCAACAATGGAATGTGTGAGAAAATAATGCGGCCAATAAAAGCACACAAGTGCACTGCAATAATAAATTAAAACCAAGAAAATCCAAGAGAGGAGCGAAAACAGTGGCAAAGAAAGGGGCAGAATACACCCCAACTCCTACTCATGGCTATGCTCTCCTCAGCAGAGGTGCATTGGAGAGTAATGTGAGCGAGGGAGTAGGGCCAGGGGGCCCTGCTAACCGCTCCTGAGGCGCATCAGGCGTCTCAGTAGAGTTAGGGATGCTGAAAATAGCGGGACTCAAAGCCTTAACGTCCCAGGCCAAGAAGTCGAGTCTCCTACGAAACCCACCTGTGGATATCCTGGCGGTGCAGGAAACCCACTGTCCACAGGGAGAGGAGGAGGCATGGGAAAAAATGCTCCTCCCAACAATATTGTTTTGGTTGCAACACTGTAGGGTGATAGTATGCGCAAACCAAAACTTTAAATTTATCATTAAAAATTTGTTCCTGGATGGCCACATACTAGCTGTAACCTTCTCATGGCACACCTAAGTGCACACAATAGCCAGTGTGTACACCCTAAATGGTGCACCTGGCCAAAGAGAATTTCCAACAGCTCTAACATAACTAAATCTACCAGCAAGTACTTTCATCATGGGAGACATGAATTTCTGGATTAATCCAGATATGGACCAATGGCCATACACAATGGAGATACCATAAGGGCAAGTGGAACTCCGCGTACTAAAGGCCACCCTGGGACTATATGATCTGCTACCAAAAAGGCTACCCCTGCTACAAAACATGACACGCCCACATGTACACAATGGTACACTTGTCTCAGTGTCACGGATAGACCTGATACTCACAACAATTTTTTTCCATCACCAAATTCAAAAATTTAAAACCACAAAAATCAAATTTTCTGACCATTGGCTAGTTTTGGTGTCCTACAAACTGGTGGAAACAAGTACCCAAGCACTCAGATGGCGCAAAATACTCACAGAAAGTTTAGCCAACTCAGAATTTCAATCCTGGATGGAGGAAATATCTTCAACCCAGGATTTTCAAACACCTTTTTGCTCAGACCCAATAACCACCTGAGAAAATTTTAAAAAATCAACAACCCGACAAATCAAACATACATCGTCTAGAAGACACAGGGCAGCTTCAGCCATTATCAAGCACACCTGGGCAGAAATTAACCACCTAGAAAACAACGTCCCATGCTCAGGGTACAGCCCTGGATGGGGTCACAAATGGGTGGAGGTTTCTGCTTGGCTAAACACCCTGATCTGCAAACACCAACACCGAGTTGGAGTTTAATATAAAGCAAAAACATAAAAGATGGAGAAACTTGCTCAAGCTATTTTTTCTGCCGATTCCACGCCAGGAAAAGTATAATAGCTTGCACACAGGTCTGTTGACCTGACAAATCCATAGTGGTAACACCCAAAGAAGTTGTGACCAAAGTGCACAGGCTTTATATAAACTTGTATAAATCTGAACCAGTCAAACCAGAAAAAATCAAAAAATTCCTTACAAGCGCACATATTGACACCACAGCCCAAAATAACAATATAATCAACTTAATATTGTGTGAGAAATTATGGGAAGTAGTACGCGGTGCACCAAGAGGGAAATGCCCTGAACCTGTTGGGATTCCCTATGAATTTTACATAAAATATTTTACTAACGTTTATAACATTCTTCTAGCTTCTAT